>JAKSZP010000922.1:0-20914 GCA_022478985.1 Massospora cicadina | reverse complement strand
TTTATTGAGTATTAACATTTGCCTTGTGGGCCACCAATCTCCATATTGTCCGTCCACTCAGTGGGCTTGACCTGGTGCAAAAGCCTTACAGTGTATCTCAACGATTCCGCCAAAACTTATACCAAACCCTAAATGGTAACATACTGTTTATGTAATGGAACTCTTACCCATAAACAGAAGATTATGTTCAGAAAAAATTAACTTGAAAGTTGCACTATCACAGGTGGCATTACTTGCCAGCAACTCATAAACCCCTTAGTCATTTGGCAACTAAACACAATTGACTCCTACAAGTCAATTAAGTTATTGATAATGAGATTGGCAACTAAACGCTTGTTTATTGTCAGGGATCATCCCAATGAAACACTCATCGTCCCATTAGATTGTAATCCAGAGAATCAATAAATATTTACTGAGAATATTTTTCTGAACAATAGTTAATGTATATGCAATTGATAACTCCAACATCCATTAGTGGGATGAATCCCCTAGTGGACCAGCAGATTAGATATAATTGATGAAGCTGGGTAATGTGGGCAAAAGTTCCAACACATCCCCCCGCTTGACAAAATTATCCAGCAATGATTATAATCCTGAGACATATGCTGCCTGGATTCTGACTGAGACTGCCAGCATGGTATTTTGGAGTTCTCTTGGTCCATCTCCATTCCTTGCTCATTGCATCTCAGTTTAGTCCTTCTTCTTTGCGCATTTCCATTCTATGTCCTCCTCGCTGCCACCTTCACAGAGGTTTTTTCCCAAAGCTACACACCATGCCAGCCTAGTTTGGGTGTTCTTACCAATAAAAAGGTCTGGAAATCCTGTTTCCCCCAGGTCAAGGTATATGAAATCTCGTCACTTAAAGGATCTTCTCTGGTAGCTTCTTCAATTACTTGTTCCCTGTATTCCCCCCAGGCTGGACTTCATTTCTAAGAGACTACTCCCAGAAAATCCAGCTTTAACCCATCATGATTTTACAAATCTGTTTTGCTTCTTTCAGAACCTTGGGACTACTCATGGCGGACCAAGTTCTAACCTGAGTTGGTTCTACTAATAACATAAAGGCACATCACAAGATGTTTTTTGATGATAACAAATAAAAATTGTTATATTTATATTTGCATTTTTATATTTTTATATATTTTTTCTTTATGCTTTTTATTTCATATTATTTTTGTATTTTTCCTTATATTATCTTTTTGCAGGGTGATATAATCTATTATAAGGTTCAGAGGTCCATCTTTTGGTTTCCCCTACTCTGGTTTAGTGGTTCTTTTTTGAATTTAACAAGCTATCATGGTTTAGAGGTCTATTTTTAAGACTTAACCAACTATCATGTTTCAGCGGCCCCCACCTAGGATTTGACCAACACTAAGACTTGACCTATTTTTTCTAGATTCATTGGTCCTTCAAGAAAATTGCCTTTTATCTCCCCTAGATCCAGTACTTGAGATATTTCTTATGGACTCAGTTCACTACACGACCATCTGTGATGCTTTTAGTTTGTAGGCACAGTTGTTAACTTGGCAATCAATTTAAATGAACCCAACCACAAAGCATCCATCTTACTTCTTCATCCAAAACCATGGGTGCCGCAATAGGCTACCCTATCCCCACATGATACTCCTGTATTAATGGTCAGTTCTTATTGTCCTTCAACTTCACTTTGAGCACTTTCTTTAATATGGTATTGAAAGCTTGTAATTGCAGTTCAATCATAATAATGGCCAGTTGGTTCAGGTATTGATCAGTACTAATCCACGCTGCTGGAACTATGGCAGAATACAAAATTGGCAGCAAAGCTGCCCTTCATCTGTAAAGTAATTTAATGGCGTTTTTCCTGCTAAAGTATGATGACTTATGTTGTTAACAAAGATAGCTGAATCAAGGTAGGTTCCCCAAGTGGAAGTTATCCCTGTGACCAATTTTCTTAGCGTTGTGGCTAGTGTTCTGTCAAATCTTTCCACCATTCCATTTTGGCTCTGGCCTATATGGAACTGATACTACTTCTCTAATCCCCATCAATTCTTTGTCGTGATATTAAATAGGAGTTAAATTTCATCCCTTTATTGCTAAAGATCTCTTGGGGGCATCCATGCCAGTATACTAATTGATCCAAAGTGAACATTACTGTGCTCATAGAATCCACTTTGCTCAAAGCTTTGGTTTTAACCCATTTAGTTAGATAGTCTATTGCCACTATGATTATTTGGCTCCTCCTACACTGATACTCAGGGGTCCCATCACATCTTATTGATACCATGTACCACATGAATCCAGGGTGTAATAGCCTGAATCCTGTTATACTTTTATGGAGTTTTTGGAGTTGGCATTCCACACAACGGGACAGGTAGTTAGTGACATCATAGTTGATTAATTCCCAGTAGTACTTGCGAATATAGTACATGATTTTCTTCAGGCCGCCATGACTGATGACTTTGTGTGCGGCCCAGATTATTTACACTAATTCTGATGGGGTTGGGAATAAAAATCGTTTTTCCTCAATCATTTTTTAAAATTGTCCATTTTTCAGCTTGGTGTTATTTATCAATCTTCTTAGCACACGTTGAATATTCAGGGTTCACCCCCAACATTGCTTAAATAATCCTTTAGAATAACTCGTTTGCTTGATGATAAACAACTTGTAATGCAAGAAAACTTGATTATCCACCAGTATAATGATGTTCTGCTCCAGCCTGGTGTAGTATCTTAAAATTGTATGTTTGTAAAATTAAAGCCAATCAGGCCAGTCGCCTCTCTTGTTCCTCCAGGTTAAAGAGCCATTGTTATAATTTTGGGCGATATCATTGGGATCCGCCATAAGGGTTGCACAGGTTGAACCCAATGAACAACAGACAGATGATATGGGGATTGTCAGTCCTCCAAACACATTGGAAAATTTAATAAAATAGGAGTAATTGCCTCAACAACACTTTTATTTATTTTAATAAATACAGCAACCCTTCGCTGTTCCATACTCTCGTTTATTAACAACCTCCTCTTTCAATCGCCCAATCTTGCTTATATATCAGTGACTTCAGAGGATACCATTTTTTAGCTTAGACTGTTCTATTCCTCCAAATCTCATTGGTTTAGGAATGATATTCTTCAATTCTTTATCACCTTAGTTTGAGGTGATCTAATTAATATTTGTCAAATGTTGACATTGCCTTATCGCCTCAATTATAGGTGATCCAATAATCTGTTATAACCAAATATCGCCTCATCTCAAGGCGCTCAAATAAATGTAAATACATCCTAGTCGGTGGATTCTCACCATTCTGCTGTAGCTTTTCAGGATTTATCATCCACTCATATCAGAATCTCGACATTACCCCCCTTTGACTGGACAATAAGTCTCCTATTGTTTATATGCTAGGAGAATCTTTGTGTGTACACAGTTTATGACTTGACCACTTGTCAGGTCTTTGATGGTGTATGCATCAATGTTGGTTTTCTCAGTTATTTTGAATGACCAACCCAGAAGTTGGCCAGCTTTTGTTTCCACCCAAACCTGTGTTAGTCATGGACACAACACCTCTTCTTATTGGAACTGAGCCAAACTGCTACGCCATACCTGATCAGTGGCGTTATTCTTGAACTTTTTGGCCAAGATGAATGAGTATGCTTCCATTTGTAACTTGATCAACGTGTTGGCTAGATTCAAGCAGCAGTGGGGATCCATTCTGCCAGTATCTTATATGCATGAATAAAGCAATTCCAGAAGAGCGGGGTGTCATCCATATGATAGTTGAAAGGGGCTCTTCCCCGTGGCAAAATAATAACTGATATTGTAAGCAAAGCCAGCGGTAGACAGGAGAGAACTCCAATCAGAGGGTCTATTAGTTACCAGCTTCCTAAGGATGTTCACCAGAGTCCCATTAAACTGTTCGACCATTCTGTTGGACTCAGGGTGATATGGGGTAATCAGAACCCCATGGATGCTCATTAGCTCGTTCAACTTGGGAAGGATGTGCAAGGTAAAGTCAGTTTCATCATTGGTAAGAGTAAACTGAGGGCAGCCATGTTGCTGGATAATACATTCCATTATAACTTGGCCACTGTGACCGCCCCCAAATCCCATATTTCCCACACCTCAACACCTGGTCAAGTGGTCAATTGCCACCAAAATGTACTTACACCTGTTGGCTCCTGTTGGCAGATGGCCAACGACATCAAGGGAAATCTTATGTCAAGCAAAATGTGGTTTAACTAACTGGTACAAAGTCTTTTGGCGGAGTGGCTTTTATACTTGGCACTGGTGGCAACAGGAAATGGTTTCAAGCACGTTGAAGTTCATGCTTTCCCAATAGTACCAAGGGCGCAGCAGTTCCATTGTCTTGCGCACACCACATGTCTGACTGCCTTGTGGGCGCTCATAATAATACCAGGCCATGATGAGGGTCACGGAAAGTTCACGTTAGAATACCAATCTGCTTATTTAGTTCTCCATTCCATTGATAGGTATTTTCTCACATCTTGTTTAACACTTTTATTACTTGGTGCAGTTTGTTGTTGTTAATTATCGGCGTAAAGGCTTGATTCTGCCAAGTTGGTTTACACAGGGTATTAGCCACTGAGCAACCAAATCGGATGATATGAAGATCGCTGACTCTAATAAAACCCAATAAATGATATACGGAGCAATCGCCCCTATCAACCTTTATTAATCTTTTAATAATTGCAGACTTATCTGCAACAACCTACTGACAGAAAAAGACCTCCTCCTCAATCCTCCATTCAACTCTTTATATCTTGGTTCCCCAAGCTGGATGAATCCTTGGCTTGGTAGTCTCCTATTAGTCACCCTTTTCTAGGAGTTCTCATCTATCTCAACATCTTAGCGTAATTTCCCTCAATTTGCTAAATGGTTGACACTTTGATCGATTCCTTTTCATATACCTTTTCTGTCAATCTTGAGACTTGTCTCACTTCCCACTCCAATCCGCCAGTATGTGTAACATATTGTCTAGTCATATCAACTTTGCAACAGTCATCATACTCTGCTAAGCATCTTATTGTAAATCACATTGCTGAGATTTGTTGTCATTGCAATGGTTGTAAATTTGGTTAAACAATCAGCGTTCTGATGCTTTACCCCTGGGTGGTAGAGGATCTCAAACAAGTAAGCCTTCAGCTTAAGAAACCATTAAGCTAAACGCCCTTTAGGCTTCTTGAGGTTCAACAACAAATGTAGCGATGTGTGATCCATTACAACTATAAACTTTGCCTCAGTAAGTAGACCCTAAATTTCTTATATGTGTATATCACCGCTAAGTACTCCCGCTCAGTCGCAGTATAATTACGCTCATGGCAGTTCAGGCTTTTACTGAAGTACACAACGGGATGCTCCTCTCCCTAGTTGTCTTTCTGAGAAAGGACTGCGCCAACAGCAGAAAAAGACGCATCCATCTTAACAATAAACTCCTTATCAAAGTTCAGATAGAGTAGAACCAGCGCACTGTCAGCGCCATTCAAAGTGGGTCAAAGGTCTATTGATGACATTGAATCCATTTGAACACAGCATCTTTTTTAAACAGCTCAAATAACGGCCCCCTAATACAGCTAAAGCTAGGAATGAAGTGCCGGTAGAAGCAACCATTCCCAAAAATTACCTGTATGTCACAATTACTATTAGGTGTAGTCATTTCCCGGATGGCCTCCACCTTGGCTGGCTGTGGCTTCAGCCCTTTGGAGTCTACCACAAAACCCAAGTATTACAACTGGTCTTTAAAGAAGTTATATTTTTGAGGCTTTATTTTAATGTTCGCCTCAGCAAGCTGGCGGAATAAAGCTTCTAGATGGACAAGGTTATCAGAAAAGGTTTGAGAGAAAACATTGATATTGTCAAGGTATACAAGGACACACAACAGCTTCAGTCACCGAGGATAGTGTCCATGGACCGTTGGAACCTATCTGGGACGTTATACAGCCCTTGAGGCATACAAGTCAGTTGTGAAAAGGCATTTGGATGTAATTACAGCGCATTTATCCTGTTCTGCTGTGAGCAACTTGATTTTCCAGTAACCCAATATCAAGTCCATAGCTGAGAAGTAATGAGATCCGCCTAACTAATTCAAAGCATTGTCAATCCACAGCAAGGGGTATGAGTCCTTTTTTATAATACTATTGAGCTTCTTTAGTATAAGAACTATGTGGTTGGTGCCATCCTTCTTTTTTTATATAATCAGAATGGGCGAAGCCCATGGACTCTTGGATGGATCAAGCATCTCTTGCTCCAGCAACTTATCAATTAACTCAGTGACAATGTCTTCCACTGCCCTTGATTGGCAGATTGGCTGAGACCTTATGGGGGGATTATCTCCTGTGTCTAATCAGTGGACAACCCCCCTGAGCACACCCTAAGTCGTGGTTGTCAACAGAAAAAATCTCCTTATATTTCTAAACTAAAGCTATCGCTTGTTCTTTTTGTTCTTCCAGACCCTATTAAATTCTCCCACAGTACCACTGTCATTATACCAGGTGTTTAGTTAAAGGCTAGACTAAATTTATCCAATGAACCAAACTTGTGAACCTGAAGGACCTCCTCAATTGGAGTCAAGTGTAAATACACCACTATTTGGTGTCAGCGGATTTGCATTAGTTCGCTCTGAAGATTTTCTAACAAAACCTTGAATTCTCCATGCCGTGGGAGTATAATTCCTGGAGCCACATGAGGCTAAAACCACATTTGATGATAGGTCCCAATGACCCCCCATAAAGCCCAGCTGCACTTCCAATTATAACTCAGTTTTCACTAGGACTTGGTGTCCGGAAGGAATAGATATAGGCCCTGCAGCTTGGAGAGTTAGCCCCTTTGCTTGTTTTTATCTAGGGAAGGGGTCAAGTCTTGCTTTTTAGTTGATAATAGCGGACTGGAATTACTCCGTCACTATATGCAAGATTGATTTGGCCCATTTACACCAGATCCTTCAGCACTCCACTAGAGGTAAAGTAAATTGGGATCCACTGTTAAAACTGCAAAGGTTTCCTCCGTCATATCAACAACAGCCCCAAAATGTTGCAGGAAAGCAGTTCCAATTATCAGGTCATAATTATTGTTTAGTAGCACAATTACCAGAGCTACAGCGAAAATGGACCCAAACCACAGAGGTAGTGCACTGTACGCTTCTTCAAAGATGGTGCTTTCTGCTCCAGCAGTCCTGTACACCATTTAATGGTCCACATCAGGTTTTACCGTCAACTTTGCCACCAACTAAGTAAAACTATGTTGACCAGAGCGCCTGTATCTATTATAGCACAAACTCTATTTTTTGCTACAAAAGTATCACAGTAGGTACACTCATAATAAGAAGAATATTGACAATTTAATAAGTGGACATTTACTGGAACTCTTTTCTAAAGAGACTCATAATCCCCTTATTAAAATTAGGGTATTCATTAACAATGGCATCTAATGGAAGGGCGACGTTTACTCCTTTCAGGGTGGGCGCATCTGCGGCGGGATCCAGCTTGTCAGAAGAAGCTTGATTAAACATTTGGCAGGCGTACAGTTTCAGTTATTCCTGAGGTTCTTCATCTGCTGTGGCCTTAGTATGCACTTGTGTCAGTACATTCACTCCTCCAACAGGTTGCTGGCATAAATTCCCATCATTGTATTGAGAGACTTCTGAAGGATATACTACTATTATTTAAGGGACGTTATGGGGTGGGATAGAGGAGATAGAGAGTCCCGTCTCTACTCTGCTCCATCTTTCCCTGATAGTATTAATCCTGTTGCACGTAGTGGACACAACGGTTAGAGCAACTCTGTGCCAAATGGCCAGAGTGACCACATTCATAGCAAGTAACCACATAAGAGCTGCGCCCTAGGTTCTCATAAGAGGGCATGGGCCAATAGTTGGGTGACATTCAGCATAACCTGGGCCAGGTTGGTAGGACAATTGCTGTCACTCAGCATAACTAGGTCCATTTTGGTAGCTGGGATGCTGATGATTTTTGTGAATGGGGCCAGGGTATAAGTCTGGCAGTTGGGAGTAATTTTGTCGAGGAAAAGGCGCAGAATTATAGTAAGGCTGGGGGTTGCTAGGCGGAATGTGGGCGAGACAAGGATATTCTCCCAAATAAGAAGAGTCAGTGGCAATGGTATTATGTTTCTGCTCTGTATTGGGCGGAGAAAAGTTATTGGTTATTCAACATAAGAACTGCATAATTTTGAGCAGGGGAACATCATCATTAAAATCAGAGAAATGTCATTGTGTAGCTCATGGTATGGCTTTACCGCAGAGGTCATTGTGATGCACGCTTCAGCTTCTGCTAAGTAGCCTGCCCCAATCAGCATGTGAGCTTCTGCCATAAATCAATCAGTGAACTCTGTGAGGGTCTAGTTACAGTGGAACCCAATGGTCAAAAGCTCCGCCTTTTGCTGTGACATTTTGAGGTATCCCCAAACTGGCGCAGAATAGTGTACTTTACTTCTTGGTAGATAAAAGAGCTGTTTGGAAGGTAGCAGGTGACTTGGTCGGCACTCCCAACATCCAATGCAGATATCAACAGTTTAGCTTTATGCCAATCTAAGGCTCCTTCTGCTGCAAACTCAAAACGTTTGAAGAAGCCATAAATATTCCCATTGTGATCTAATGGAGGCAATTTCTTAATATTGATTTTTTCATCCCACTCATAGACATGACTTTTTGGGGCAAACTGAGGAATGTGTCAATACCCATAAGCAGCCTCTCGATGAGGAGCTGGTCCAGCAGAGGGTGGGATGTCCGCTGCTTTGGAGGTAGCATGGCCTTCTGCAGTGGGCAGTATGGCCATTACTTGAGGGAATTGGCACTCCAAACTATACTCAAATCCAGAGCTACCCTCCTGGTTGTAGTAGCTCCAGCCAGCATCATATTACTCGTCATATTGTTCCCCTCCTTGTCATTCTTCCCCTTCCCAATGATGGGGATAAGAGGTACTGGTCAATTTTTGCTCTGCACATTGAAGTTATTTGGTAGTGTCATCTAAGCAATCAGTGAGTTGCCTGTTTTGTTATCCAGAATTTGCATTTGATTGAACGTGCTGTCAAGCTGGTGCATAAAGGCGTTCTACTCTTAAAAAAATTTATCTTTTTATTGAGCACTGCATCTAAAGTGAGTTTGAGTTCCTAATATTCAGCTGGTGCAGTTCTGCATGAAGATTTCCCAGCAAAGCAGGCCTGATGAGACATGGCCAGCAACTGGAGAATTTTACTTTTTAGTGATTGATCAATGGGCCCCCTGTAGTGAGCACCACTGTTATAATTTTGGGCGGTATCATTGAGATCTGCCATAAAAGGCGCACAGGTCAAACCCACTGAACAACAGACAAATGATATGGGGATTAGTGATCCTCCAAAGACACTGGAAAACATAATAAAATAGGTGAAATTGCCCCAACAACACTTTTAATTATTTTAATAAATACAGTGAGCTTTCGCTGTTCTGTACTCTCAAACATTAACGACCTCCTCTTTCAATCGCCCAATCTTGCCTATATGTCAGAAACTTCAAATGATAACATTATTTAGCTTAGACTATTCTATTCTGCCAAATCTCATTGGTTTCAGAATGGTATCCTTAATTTATTATCGCCTTAGTTTGAGGCGATCTAAGTATTATTTTGTTAAATGCTGAGATCGCTTTATTGTCTCACTTATAGGAGATCCAATATTTTGATATAACCCAATATTACCAGATCTCAAGGCAATCAAATACTAGTAAATACATCCTAGTTGGCGGATCATCACCGTTCCACCATAGATCTTCAGGGCTTATCATCCAGTTATATCAGAATCTTGTCAGACAGCATAAAGATGAGAGGTCCAGCACCACTTTGAAGTGCATTCCATGAATTTACACTCAGAATTGCTTGCATGCATATATTACTGCAAGGCATTCGCGCTCTGTCACAGTATAATTTCTCTCCACCGGAGTTAGTTTTTAATCACATAGGCCACTATATGTTCTTCCTTGTCTTCATCCACTTGGCTTAAAAGCAGTTCCAATCACTATCAATGATGCATCAGTTTGGATGGAGAATTCTCAATTATTTTTTATGTACTTAAGACAGGACTGGTCATCATATATCAGCATAATTTATTAAACAGCCCTTGGACTTTTTGTTCCAAATAATTCCTTTTTTGGATCCTTAATAAGTGGAATATTTTATCTGCAATTATTTTCAAAATCCTTATGAATTGGCAATAGTAGCTGACCATCCCAAGAAATACTTGGATATCCTGAACGCTCTTTAGGATCAACATCCATTTAATTGCCATAATATTCTGCTGCAGGGGTTGCAGGCCACTGGAGTTGATACCAAACCACAATTACTCAAGCTCCTTCTTGAAGAATAGCCATTTCTTCCTCTTGTTTTTAAGTTCATTATCACTAGGCGCTTGAACACTTCTTCTAAATGCTCCAGATGGTCCATGAAGTTCTTACTGATTACAAGTATATTTTCCAAATATACTAAGACACAGGTAGCTTCATATCACTAAGGATAGAGTCAATTACTTTCTGGAAGGTGGCTGGCGCATTACAAAATCCCTTAGGGAATTTGGGTTGGCTGGTAAAATCCTTTTATGGTAATAATCACACATTTTTCTTAGTCCTCTTTTGGAAGATTGATTTTTTAATATTCTAAAATTGAGTCCATTACTAAAAAGTATTTGGCATTCCCTATGAGATCTAGCGTTTTGGTATCTTCAGCTGTGGATGAGAATTTTTTTTAGTAATTTTATCCAATTGGCAATAAATGAACATTACTAGAAATGATCCTCCTTCTTTTTTACTATGAGGATCAGACTTGATCTTAAACTCAACAACATAATGAGGAGCCCATGCTCAACTAACGTGTGATTTCTTAGCTGACCAAAGCTTCAGCAGCTCTAGACCTTCAAACAGTTCCTTCCATATCAGAGAATATTCCCCTGTATCAAACTTGTGGATCACATTCTTCACAAATCCCAAGTCATGGTCATCTTGGGTGATTATCTCCTAATACTTCTCAAAAATTTGGAGCACATCTTTCTGCTGTTTTAATAAATAAGCTAGCTGCTCTCAATCTACTAAAAAGTTGACACTATAAGCAGTATCTGCCAGAAAGCTCATTTTGGTTAGCATTTTGAAATAATAGAATTTGTGGATCTCCGCCATTGAGAATATGTGTAAACATGAAGAATTAACTTTTTTCTAGCTTTATCAGTTTCTTTCCAAGATTAGACAGTAGAAAGTTTAATTATCTGTGTCCTGGCATAAATATTCATGGCGCTACCTATGGCTTGATTCTTTTTTACTTCTAAGGGCAAATGACTTCTTCACATAGTTACTCCAGGATTTTGAGCGTTAACTCTGTGCTAATGATTATTTGCATCCCAAGCAGTAAATTGTTTGTCATTTTCATTCTCAAAGGTATCCCGCAATTTTCCTGTATCTCCTTTAGCATTTCTCCCCATTTTCGCCCACCAACTTTTACTGGATGGTAATGTAACCATCATTGTAAATCAGTTTTACAAAATTATTTTAGTCAGCGGTTGCTCTCCTTCCCACTGATATACTAAGGGCAGGGTCTGCCCCCAATGGTCAGGGTATTCATCTCAAAATTATATTTCACTCCATATTTTTTCAGGAACTGCGTCCCAACCAGGCTATTGTAATTCTGATTTGCCAACACAATGGCGGGAGCTGATACCACAAGTGAACTGAACCAAAGTGGCACTGCTCTGTAGGCTCCTCGGTATGACAAATGGGGTCTCTCCACATTGCCACAAAGCAGTTGGGCAAGAGGACCATGTGAGGGCCCATAGGCAAGAGAGGGCCTCTGTGGTTAGGTCCCTCGTTTGTTGGCTTGATGAGCAATTAAGGTTTCTCTGGAACACTGTGAGGATGATGCTCACACTGAGGAGGACAGTTTGTCCCCAGATGAGCATACTGAGAGGCGACTGCTCTGTCAAAATCCGAGGATTGGTCTATCTTTTTCACTCAAAGTCTGTGGTTTTCTGTCAGAATTTTAATAAATGATTTCGAAATTTCGAAATTTAAAAATTTTATTTTTGATTTTAAGGTTTTTATTTGTATAAATTAGAAGACAAAGTTGTCTTAAACACCTTCGCTTGGTTGTTTAATATTATGGAATGGGGGATATGGGAAAATTGGACCCCACGGAGTCCACAAGTGGCAGGCTATTCATGGGCTTATTTTGAGAATCTCGGCCTCTGATATTCCCATCTAGGACCATTCTAGACCATTCATTGGGTTGTGGCGTTACGGAAACTTTTCTGCATATATATTCATTTGATGGGGACAAATCAGAGCTCATGTTGACCTTATCACCAAAATTCCCATTTTTGGGTTAATTCAGCCTGGCAGCCCCTGATTACCTGGGCTGCCCTTTGCCATGGCTCTCAATAATTTTGACAAGCAGCGGATTCAGCTTGGCAGCTCCTGATTCTCTGGGCTGCCCAATGCCATCATTCTTGTCATTTCCTCTTTTGGTATTATTTGGCTTAGCAGCTCCTGATTCACTGAGATGCCCAATGCCATGATTCTTGCCATTTCCATTTTTGGCATAATTCAGCTTGGCAGCCCCTGTTTCACTGGGCTGCTCTTTGCCGTTGCCAATCTCTTCATTTAGATCCTCAGAATTCAGGTTGGCAGCCTCTGATTGGTCCAGTTGCCATTTACATCAACCTTTGCCACCTTTGCTCTGAGGTTTCGTTGATTTTACAGCATCTGATTTGACAGAATGCCATTTTCAGGGTCGTTGCCCCCAAGACCCTCACTTTTATTTATATTATTTGTGGTACTACTAGCTGCGATCCCACCTTAGGGGGGGGTCAGGGCTATGTGGCGATCAGGCAGCGCCTTCACCGTCACATCACCCCCCTCAGAGGAGAGCCCCTTGCACCCCCAGTATTCCTCCACTTTCTGGGGACAGTTGGCACAATTGGCAGCTGTTTGCCAGGAGGATTCTTCTATCAGGTAGCTGACCCATTTCACCAAGTACCATCGCTTTTTGTGAGCAATCTTAGTGTCCAGAATTTCCTCCACCTCGTACTCTGCCTCCCCTGGGTTGTCCAACTGGACTGGCTCTGGCTTTTCTGGTATGGGTCCTTCATACTTCTTGAGCTGCGAAATGTGTAGGACTGGATGTGCACACAATCCTTCCAGGAATTCTAATTTGTATGCCACCTCATTCACCTGTCGAAGGACCTTATAGGGTCCTAGGTTGATGGGTCCAAACTTCCTGCACTGTCCCAGGGGTGTGTAGTGTTTGGCATTTATCAATACGTAATTTCCCTCTTTGAGGGGTGGAGCTTTGGAGCGATGCGCATCTGCCTTCCTCTTCTGGGCCTCCGCCGCCTTCTCCAGGTTGGATCTCAGTGTCTCAAAATTTTCCCTCATTTCAGTCACTAACTCGTCTGCCACAGGGTTCGTTCCCCCCAGCGTGTCCCTCCATCATCTGTGAGTGATACCCATGGTTCATGAAAAAGGGCGACGTTATGGTCAATGAGTGCACCAGGTTGTTGTATGCAAACTGTGCAATCCTCAGCCACTTGATCCAATGATCATGTCGCATGGTGAGGTAGCACCGTAGGTACTGTCCAGGGTCCTATTGACCCTCTCCATCTGGCCATCCAACTGGGGGTGGTAGGCGGAGGAATGGCATGGTTTAATTTTTAGATTTTTCAGGTGGTGATCCCAGAACCTGGAGATGAACTGCGTGCCCCTGTCCGAGATGATCTGTCCAGGAGTCAGTGCTGAGCAAAGACCTCCCTCATGAAGATTTTGGCCATGTCCTTCGCCATGACCTTAGAGGTGCAAGGGAAGAACTCAGCATACTTTGTTAGTCAGTCCACCACCATGACTGCGTTGTAGCCCTCCGATTTTGGGAGCCTGGTGATAAAATCCACACTCAGGGAGGTCCACGGCATTCAGGCGATCTGCAGTGGTTTTAACTTCCCTGCGGGTTTGTTTTGATATGGCTTTGATTGGGCGTAGGTAAGGCAGCGCGCAGTATACCATCTTACCATTCCCACTAGGCTCAGCCAGGAGTAGTTCTGGCGTATTAGCTCGATTGTTTTCCCCACCCCAGGGTGTCCCACCAGGGGTGGTCATGACATAGCTCCATTACTTCAGTAAGAAGCTTGAGCATCAGGACCCATAGGCGGTCATGGTGCAGGATGAGGCCCTCTCCTTCCTAAAATTCTTGTAGCCTTCACTGGGGTCCCCTACCTCGATCTCTCTCCTGACCATCTCTCCAAATTTGGTGCATCGTTGGCTGTCCAGATTCTCTCTTTTAGGTCAGCGCGTTCCTCCTGTATCGATGCAAACAACTGGGGAGGGAGCATCATGGCCGTGTTGAACTTGTCCAGCTCCTCCTTTGTGAAGGTCACTTTCTAGGTCCCAGCTAAGTATGTCTGGGAGTAAGTTGCTCTCTCCGGGCTTATATTCTATTCTAAAATCATATTGAGATAGCTCCAGGTGCCAGCGGGCTTGTCTTTTGTTCATCCTATGGGGGCTCTTGTGGAACTCCAAGGCCCTGTGGTCAGTCCAGATTGTAAATGGGTGTCACGCATACAACATAGTATGCTGCCACTCATCTAGTGCCATGACAATCACCAGGAAATCCTTGTCATAGACAGGGTAGTTTGTTTCCGCTGGTAGCATCTTCCTGCTGAAGTAGCATTTGGGTGGTCCAAACAATCCTTCCCTGTCTGCAACAGGATCGCCCCAATGGCGAAATTTGATACATCTGTTTCTACAATGAATGGGCAATCGGCGTCCAGGTGCGCTAGGACTGGCACTGTGAGGAGGGCCTCCTTGATGGCCTGGAACGCCCTTTCTTCTTCTCCCCCCATTGGAAAGGGTCTTTCCCAGTCAACCGGGTAAGCGGGGCAGCTGTTTCTGAGAGGTCCTTGGTGAATCTCCTCAGGAAATTCACAGCCCCTAAGAAACTTCACACGCCTGTCTTATCCGTTGGAGCTTCCCACTCCTTCACTGCCATCAGCTTGTATGGGCAGATGGCAGTCCACTTATTGAATACAACGTTTCCTAGGAAAGATACTGAGCCCTTGTAGAACTCGCATTTGGAGGGCTTCAGTCGCAGGTTAGCCTTGTCCAGTGCACTGAGGACCTTCTTGACGTCCTCTGTGTGTGCATCTCGCGAGACTTGGATAACACCAAGATGTCATCCATGTATGTGACACAGCATCTCCTGATCAAGTCGCCCAGAGCATGGTCAATGGTCCTTTGAAAAACAGCAGGGGCGTTCTTAAGTCTAAACGGCATAACCTTGTACTCATATACCCCTAGGTGGCACTTGAATGCCATGTACTGTTGTTGCTTGGGTACCACTGGCACTTTGTTGAAATCGTCGACCAGGTCCAACCTAGAGAACACCTGACTCCCAGCGATCATCTGTGAGATGCTCGCCATTAGCAGAATGGGATAGGGGTCCGTTTCAGTTATGGCGTTTAGACAGCGGTAGTCCACACAGGGGCTGAGCTCGCCGTTGGCCTTGGGGACCAGGAGGATGGGAGACACCACTGGAGATTTCGAGGGCACAATCATCCCTCACTCCAACATATCCTTCACGTACTGGTCTAGGGCTTCCTTTGCTCTGGGGTTCAGGGGGTACACTGGGCTTCCTTTTGGGAGCTCAGTATCCCCTTTGAACTTGAATGAGAATGCATAGGGGCCCTGTGGATCGCAGGGGGCGGCGACGCTCTTCTAGAACAGGTGTTCATAGTCTCTGAATCTCCTCCGGTATCTTTTCCCTCTCCGTCCCTAGGTGCACAGAGTTCACGCCAGGCCTGCTTCTGCCTGAGGTAAAGAATTCTAAAGTTATAGGCTCTTGATCCTGGGGTTAAGCATCACCTGGCCCTCCTCCAGATCAAAATGTGGGGAGTACTTATGCTACCATTTCATACTCAGAATGATGGGGTGGGGCAGGTTCTGGATAGCGCAAAAGTATTCCCAGAAGCGGTGGGGTCCCTGTTGAAGCTTGATCCTGGGCTCAATCTCCCAGCATTCTGACGACTTGGAGGTGCCCGCAAGAGTCACAATACCCTTTTCTCACATTTGTACTCCCAAATTCTTGGCTAGCTCTTGGTCCAAGTAGTTTTCTTTGGCCTCAGTATCTACTAAAGCCCACAGTTTTTCTAACTTGGCTCCTTTCTCTTCTTTTTTTCGCTTCAAAGTAAACGGAATAAACAGGTAGGAGGAACCGTTTCCTTTATTGAGTGAAGAGATGCGTGCAGGGGTCGGGCAAAGGTTGTAGGTGGGGCCATCCAAGCCGCTGGGAGTCGTGGGTGCAGGAGCTGCAAGGCATGGGGCATTTTCCCCGGGGCCCCCCTGCTCCTGTTGTCCCTTATGGCTTGAGATATGCTCTGACTCCGCGCGTCATCTGAGGAATCTAGTTTGGTTCCCAGGAACAGGGGCCCTGGCTTGGGCCAAGGCTAGCTGGTTTTCTACCTAGGAAGCAACAGTGACCTCTTCTTCCGAGGTTGCCCCCAGGCGGGTGGCGGCCATAGCTGTGAGGATTTCTGGGCGAAGGTTCTGTCTAAACATCCATGAGAGCTGGGAAAGAGACACTTTTGTAGCTTTGGCTAGGGGTCGGAACAGCTGAGCGTACTCCTTAATGGACATTCTCCCTTGACTGAGGGCCAAGAGCGCTGACCAGGCGTCATCCTGAGAGTTATATGGGGTGGCAGCTCTTTCCAAAAGGTGGAGGCAGTCTTCCAGAGAGGCTGGAAGGGCCGGCTGTGTTTCCAAAAGGTTGGTGAGCCAGATAGACAGGTTCTTTGGCAGGTCTGCTATCACCTGGGCAATCTGGAGGGGCGTGGCCCTTGTACCCCCAGAGGCCGTTGTAAGGTGGGTCTGTAATCTAACGCGGGAGAAGGTTCCATGCATTACACTCAACTCCTCCAGGGTCAATGCTTGTCTAAACTCAGACATGGCATCAATGTGTTGGACATAAGTGACAGGATTTCCTTGGGATGGGAGGAGGCAAGCGGCTTCCCTCAGCAGGAACAGGATGGAAAAGATGACCATCAGGAGAGTGGTAGTGTGCTCATACCAAGCAGGTAGGGCTCTCTCATATGGTCTCCCCATCCCATCCCATAAAAGGGAGATGAGATTGAATGAACTACATCTAATGTGACGAATGGGGTCTCTCCACATTGCCACAAAGCAGTTGGGCAAGAGGGCCCATGTGAGGGTCCATAGGCAAGAGAGGGCCGCTGTGGTTAGGTCCCTCGTTAATTGGCTTAATGAGCGATTGAGATATCCCTGGAACACTGTGAGGATGATGCTCACACTGAGGAGGACAATCTATCCCCCAGAGAAAGCATACAGAGAGGCGACTGCTCTGTCAAAATCCGAGGATTGGTCCATCTTCTTCACTCAAAGTCTGTGGGTTTCTGTCAGAATCTTAATAAATGATTTCGAAATTTCAAAATTTCAAAATTTTATTTTTGATTTTGAGGTTTTATTTGTATATATTAGAAGACAAAGTTGTCTTAGACACTTTCGCTTGGTTGTTTTATATTATGGAATGAGGGATATGGGAAAATTGGACCCTGCGGAGTCCGCGAGTGGCGGGCTATTTACAGGCTATGTTGAGAATCTCAGCCTCAGATATTCCCATCTAGGCCCATTCTAGACCGTTCATTGGGCACCCGTGGCGTTACAGAAACTTTTCTGCGTATATTTTTGTTTGACAGGGATGAATCAGAGCTCATGTCAACCTTATCACTAAAATTCCCATTCTTGGGATAATTCAGCCTGGCAGCCCCTGATTTGCTGGGCTGCACTTCTCCAGGCTCTCAATACTTTTGACAAGTTGCAGATTCAGCTTGGCAGCTCTTGATTCGCTGAGCTTCCTGGTGCCATGATTCTTGTCATTTCCTCTTTTGGTATTATTCAGCTTAGCAGCTCCTGATTCACTGAGCTGCCCAATACTGTGATTCTTGCCATTTCCGTTTTTGGCATAATTCAGCTTGGCAGCCCCTGATTTTCTGGGATGCTCTTTGCCGTTGCCAATCTCTTCATTCAGATCCTCAGAATTTGGGTGGCAGCCTCTGATTGTCCTGATCACCATTTACATCAACCTTTGCCACCTTTGTTCTAGGGTTTCGTTGATTTTACAGCATCTGATTTGACAGAATGCCATTTTTGAGGGTCATTACCCTCGAGACCCTCGCTTTTATTTATATTATTTGTGGTACTACTAGCCGTGATCCCCGCCTTAGGGGGGTCAGGGCTATGTGGCGGTCAGACAGCGCCTTGACCATCACACTCAGGATATTGTCATATATGGTCCAGCCATTCCATATTACTTTTGGTGTTCTAGGTCAAGCAAAATCTTCATTTGTTTCATCAATTTGGACGAAATAATATTTATGGGCGCTCCACTGTCAATGATTGCCCTCACTCTCACTCCAGTTAATATGCTATTCACATAGGTACACTCAGAATATCGTAATATGTCATTTACTAAGTGAATGGTGGCATTATTTGCCAATTTGAAGATAAATTAGTTTTACTGATAGATCAAGGAAAAATTTGTTGATTGCACTAATTGGAATAAATACCTTTGCCTCATCTAATCTTGTCTTGAGTAAATCCTCCTGATTATCAGCAGATTTAATATTTTCTACTAGCTGATGAGAATATGGTTGAGTCACTTCCTTCATGATTTTGGAGTTAACTTTCTTAGTTTTGGCTCAAGTAATAGCATATACGTCCACGTTAACAATCTGATATAGTAGGTCTCTTGTTTCATCATCTACACGGATTTCAGAAAATGTTTATATTATTATAATATCAAGAGAAACAGGTTTAACCGTGGTGCCATATTATTCCATCTCTAGACCTTAAGACCTTTTCCTGACTCTTGACTGCTTTACTTCTTCTTTTCCTAGACTAAAGTGACCTGCTCCTTAGGCTTCTTACACAACATTGGGAAGCTACTTGTCCAAGTTTACCACACTGGTGGCAGCGGATCTGCATCTAATCCTTTTGTTTTTGTAATTTGGGCTTATTTCCTAACATGACTTTATTAGGTTGCTCCTTATTTATCTCAAAGAATTTTACAGTATTCTGGGTTTGAGTCCAGATCACTTTTAATGCTCAGTTTGAGGTTTTAAAAGTTTCTCCCTACATCTTCAAATCAATCCACTATTTTGTGATGTAGAGTCTGCGTTACTAAAGCCAAAGCCATTTGTTGTGATTCTGATATGACTGGATGATAAGCCCCAAGTTGTTAACGCAATGGGTAGTATCGCCAATTATGATACTGAGCTACGATTATTTGAGCGCCTTAGGATGAGGCGATATTGGTTAGAAAGGATAATATTGGATCACCTCTGAATCAAGCGATAAGGTAATATTAACAAATGACAAATAATGAGATGTCAATGTACAACAAATATTGAGTGGATCACCTCAAACTAAGACAATCATGAATTTAATAAATGATGAACTCTGCCAGAACCAATGAAAATACAGTGGAATGAATAGTCTAAGCAAAAGGGTTGGTATTGACCAAGATTGCTGAGATATCAGCGATATGAGAATATTGAAGGAGGAGGATTGTTTGTAGTTTAGAGTGAGTGGAACAGCGAGGATCGGCTGTATATATTCAATTAAATAAATTAGTGTCAATGGGGAAATTGCTTCATATTTCTTAAAATTTACAAAGTTGTTTTGAGGATGACGATCATCATAACATTGGGCCTATTGCTCAGTGGGATTAACCCCGTACAAAACCAATTTGGTTTTGTACGGGGTTAATCCCACTGAGTCTATAACACCATTGTTTGGTGCAACCATGATAGGGCTGAAACGCCACTTGCATCACGATTTGGGCGTCAGGATCCATTAGTACCTTTTCACCAGCCAGGATCTGTGATTCCTGGGTGAATCAGTCCACAAAAACTAAAGTCTCCTTTTCAGAATTGAATCACCATAAATTACTGCTTGCGGTTAGACATCTGTGTAGGACTTCTGAATTCTAGCATGATAGATTCCTTAGCCTCCTTATAATACCAATTGTTTCCATTTAGATGGGGTAACAGTAAATTCTGACAAACAGTGTTCAGGCAGTTCATGACGGTCACTGACTTTTATCAGCCACTGAAACTGAATATAATCATCTTTCATAATCTAAAAATGAAGGGGCGTTATCCTGATGGAATTCAGGTAATTTCAATGTGCTTTGAAATTTAACCGTGGCTCCCTTAACAGGTGAATCCTGTACAACAACTCTATTGACCTTGGGTGTAACTTTGAGTAACATTTACAAAATTGCTCCAAACAGCCCAGGCATATTTCTGAGTAGGTTATTCTTCCTGATTGGAGTTTTAAGCGCTTTTTAGCTTCTTTCGCCTCCATTTGTGCACAATCGCACTTATGGTCCTCCAGTTCTTCTATATGCTTCAATGTTGTGCCAACCTTCAGTAAGCGAGCATATGCGTTTTTGGTCTGCCTCTCGCTCAACCTTCTGAAACAATACTTCTTTAATCAATTCACCCTCCTTGCGCTTCAAGGAGTTGACTTTTCAACAGAGATCATTGTTAACTTTCATCACTTGTTTGATCTCTTCCTTGGCCTTTGTCACTAATAATTCTATTGTAGTGCAGTCAGCCTGTATAGCTGAGTTAAGTGCATTACTGTTGATGGTTCAAGCTCCACCCAAAGCTTTTGTAGTTCGTTATTACAAGAGGTAGTTGATATGATATTCATATTAAAGTTGTATAAAATCAACTACCTTGTAATGAGCACCGATTATTAAAACTTTGGGGCCAGTAGTGACTCAAGTGAGCATTAATTGATAAAGTTTGAGATTTCTTTCCTATTTTCTGAATAATACTTGCTTTGTCTCCCTTGTTCAACTGAAAAGGTTCCTTGTATGTGAGTTT
>JAKSZP010000921.1:0-20953 GCA_022478985.1 Massospora cicadina | reverse complement strand
GGCCCAAAGGGTGAAGTTGCAGGCCCTTCCTGACCTGAGAAATACCCTGGACCAACGCTGGGTTTGGGCAAAGTATGCCCAGGTTGGGACCAGTGGTGCACCAAACGCCCATCCCCTGATGACAAGCCAGGCGTTAAAATGAACAATATACCAAATGAATGCAGATGGTTCAATTCAGCTTATTGAGGAGTGGGATTTCAAAACCTGTTTCATTTTCAAAATAACGTGCTTGGGTCAGATTCAACTTCAATTGATAACTTGAGTGAAGTCATTTTTAGCCTATTCAACCAATTCAAATGGTAGTGTCGCCCTATTGGTGAGTCGGTGCTTAGGCCCACTGTGACATTAACCCTATTTTCCCAGTCGAGTATATATACATTTTCCCTGACCAAAATTCCTTGTTGGTCGACTCCCAAATAAACCTATACCCCATTTTAAGTTATTTTAATTTTATGATATTCCAAACGCTCCTGTGTGCAAACCTCTTTGAGAAGGTCTCACGCTCCGTTACACTTGCTATGGCAAGTACCATTCAGCTCTCTCCTTGTGCACCATTTGTCCACCCAGGATCCCTCCAACCTGGGTCGCCTAGCCCCATCTGATATGTGCACCGCGTTGCCCTTATATGAGGTTTTATTATAAGATTCACCATTTTATGCCTAAGTGGTTATTGCTCCAGCACCCTCTGCTGGGCTCTAATCACGTTGGCCCTAACGGCTAGTTCCCTGGCGTTGGCCTGGTGCACCACGCACTGCCACACTGGGAACGGGAGAGTTATAAACACTCTCCTTACAGCTTCTGCCCATTTCGCTAGGTCCATCATAAAACGCTCAGTGTTGCTTCCCAACATGGTTATGTCCTAAATCCATTCCATCAATAGACCACGCCAATCTAACAGTTCCCCTAACACTTGAGGTAACTCTTGATTCAACTATGGAACCAAAACGTTCAAATGATGGCGGACATCCCCAACACGGTGGCCCTATGTACCAGCGCCCCCTGCACTTCCAAAAAAGAGTGAGCAAGACAGGCAAGTAGGAGGTGAGTATCATTCTGCTGCGCTTGAATGAACCGCATGATGTCCCCAATCTAAACATTATGGAAAGCCAGCACATGCAGTAGCTGGCGGATAGATGGCTGCACATACGTGACTAAATACTTTCCAGTTCCATGGGTACTAAGCTGATGAGACATCCCTGTGGTAGTCACATCCAGATAGGACATATACAACGCGTAGTGGGTTTCCTGGTCCCGTTGATTGTAGAACAAACTCAAAGCATGCTCCCCTTACTTCATCTTTATATAGTTGATACCCCCGCTGAAGCCATTCTTTAGTGCCATGAAGTTGCTGAGAGGTCACATTCATAGATCAACTTTGTTGATCTGTTGCCAATTCTGGACAAGTTTTTAAATGCAAATCAATTATAGCATCTTAATCACCTGAATCTGTCATTGTAAAAAGTACTGGTTCATCATTGGATGCTTCCCACTATTCTTTATCATATCAAGCATGAAATCCAATCAGGTTTTGTCATAATGAGTTAGGGCTCACCATCTTTGCCCTAGTGCCAATAAGCCTTAGTTGATCAGTGGCCCCCTGTAGTGAGCACCACTTTTCATTTTTCAGCGTAATGGCTTGATTTAGCTGTGTTGTTTTACATAGGGTATTAGCCACTGAGCAACCAAATTGGACGATATGGAGATCGCTGTTTCTGATAAAAACCTGATAAAAAATATATGGAGCAATCGCCCCTATTGACACTTTATTTAACTTCTTATAATTGCAGACTTATCTGCCAAACCTACTCCAAAAGAACCCCCCTCTTAATCTTTCACTCAACCTTTATCTCAGTCTTCCCAAGCTGAAAGCATCCTCTGCTTGGTAATCCTCCATTCATTCCCTTTTTAGGAGTTTTGTCTATCTTGAGGTTCTGGCAGAATTCCCTCAATTTGCTGAGCTATCACTATTTTGATCAATTCAATTTTCATTTATATAACTTTTCAGTTCAATCGCAAAACTTATCTCAATTCTAATTCTAATTCTGATCCGCCTGAATGTATAACAAATTGTCCAGTCATATCCACTTCTTGACAATTGGGACGTAATTTATAATTGAATATGAAGGAGTTATCAATCTAAGAGAAGGATAATTATCACTCCCCAAATTATGAAGCTCCCCTTGTTTTGGATAACAAAGATTCCAGAAAGAAGTTTTAATCTTGTCTGGTTGAGTATACTGTTTCCATTTTACCTTTGCAATATTCTACCTCTATAAGAAACATGAAAAAGCTACTGACTCAGTAGATTTAGCAGAATGCATACCATTTTATGCCACCGGGGAGGTAAAAATTGAATTAGGAGAACAAAGAGTGGTTCTACTAACACAACGCTGCTTATACCCCCAAACTGCTTGCTACATATCACTAGTGTCGATGGATTAAGTAGGTTTAAACTCAGAGTTTTGCCAAGAATCATCAATCTAGCTTATCAGTGGCCTATTGAGCTATTACTTGGGAACTTAACCAACAATGATATCCCCTTCAAGAAGCTTTAATAAAATTGGGAAAAATCAATTAATTATCATTAATGAAACTGACAAGATACGTTTTATTGGTACTCACTTTGATTTTGGCCTACATGCTGCCGATTTTATTTTAAACTATTCCTCAAGTCCAAATATCCTGTAAGTTAAAACAGGGGGAACATTAGAAAGTTCATCAACTAATTGAAGATTATCAGGATGTGTTCTTCACGTCAGATGTAGTTATGGTCATATGAAAGACTGGACACATAGTATTGATGTAGGAGACTCAAGTCCTATCAGATTGAAGCCATATAGGAAGTTGAAGGTAGAAGAGCAATACATGAAGACTGAGCTCAAGCAATTATTGGATGCTGGCTTACTTGTGCCCTTTCAGAGTCCATGGTCATCTCAATTGTTACTCATTAAAAAGAACGGTGGTCTCATAATTGTAATGGATTACCAGAAGCTAAACAGCCTCACTATGAAGTATATATATCCAATTGTCAGGATTTCCCTGGGTTAGGTGAAAGCTTTATCCAGGGAAATGTTCAATACCTTCATTTGTGGGGCACAAATCATAAATGGCCCAATAAGTTTGAGAATGGGGTTCAAATCTATATTATAAGCTGGTATATTGACTTTGGGGTTTTACTTGAATTACTCTAAATTCAGAAAATATTTACATCCCCATTCCCTAAGTCATGTGAAGCGGAGTTTCCACTGATCTCACTATCAGGACCTTCCTACAGATCCCATGACTCTACCCTAAAGATTCCTCTTTATTCTACTTTCATTTATCAAGCATTATAAATAGTAATTGATCACTCTAAATAAAATACTTTTTTATGCCTATTACTAATATAATTCTTGATTGTAGAGTTTCTATTTAGGAGTAAAACAAGGCATAAGGTTACCCATGAAAGTGAACTTTGAAGCGCCCCTTTCAGATGGATGTGCCACCAGTGCTTCTCCCCTGGTGGCCTGACAAAATGGTGATTCTTCCAAGGAGCTTCTGAGTCATCTAAAGAACATATATGTTTAGAAAAAGGGTAACAATTTAAAAGCAGCATGTCACTTCCAAAATCTCTCAAACCTAAGGTCTGATGAGATGGAAGAAATTTACAGTCTTAAGTTTGACTGTGTCAATGGCTATCAGAGCTTACTCAACACAGTTTATTACTTGTTTACCAATCTTACCTACAACTTAAAAAAGAAAACCAAGTAAAGGAAAATCTCTAGTAGTTTTATGGGCTTCAACAGAAATCAACTTAATTTGATTGAAGACCATGCCAAGAGAGCGGCTACTTGAATGTTAAACAGAGCTTTCTCTAAATCTATCAACCTCCCTAAAGGTAAACATTATTATGAGTTAGCTATTATTGTAGGTATAGAAATGATCAAAAATACCATACCAATTTGGATCAATATCAGGTCAAAGAACCAAAAAGGTCCCCTCAAATAAATCTAAAGAAAATATAACAACATTAAAGTCAAAGATGGAACCCCTCAGAAAACTAGAACAGTCTAGTCAAAAAGAAGTTCAAAGCTTTCCAAAACTGAACCAGAATCTAATGGAGCAAAAAGGGGTTTGACCAAAGAGGAAAATAAATAAATACTTTATTCTGAGGTTCTGTATGTAGACCATTGAGCTCGCATTATTTTTTTAAAAAAATGTATTAACTTATATTGTAAGGATTTTGATGATGATGATGATGACCTATGCTATTCACTAGATCCTCCTTACTGTCTTCAGCAATCAAATGAAATCTATTCTTCAAGTCATTATGAAGGAGAATTAAATGCATCAAATTCTATTTCCAATCAAAATTCACAAATAACAACTCTTTAACTAACATTCTTTTTTAGGTGCCCCACAAATTGGTCCAACTGATGAGGCTAAAGAAACTCTAATCTCTACAAGTCCGCTTGACCCACCTGATTCAAAAATAGAGATTGACAATGTGTACTCAAATGATAACATTTATTTAAAAGACCAGTACCCAATTCTCTGCAATGATGTCATTTTCCATTCTGATTTAAAAAAAATAAGAACAAATTTTATTGACTTTTTGGAGTCAAAAGTGCTGAACATAAATTTGGACAAGCATCATCTGAGCAATTAGACCAATCAAGTTGGGCCAACAAGCCAAGAACTAGCTTCTGAATTCGATGAAGGCAACAAATCAGATGGCGCCTACTTCCTCATTTTATGTAAGCCTTGAAAACAATTGGTGCGCCAATGCACTAAAAACTCCAGTAACATATCTGGGACTTACTTTCACACAATTGGTGAAAAGCTTGATGATTCCCTTCTGTCAAATATGGTGCTTGTCAACTTTATAGGCTCCCCTCCAAAAATAAGACCAGATTTATTAAAACAAAGTATCAAGTTTACCTGGTTCAGCTCTCAGATTGGGATAGCGCCGATCCTGACAATAATGAGAGACTTGAAAAGTGAAGCTTGAGGAACTGGCTAACATTACCTCCACTACTAATTTCAACCTTTTATCCCACTTTGAATTTCCCTCTCAGATTTGTTGCATGGGTCACTTTTGGTCACGAGTGAGCTTTGTTTGCCCCAATCCTGAGACAATGGCTCAGCATTGCTCAAAAAGGCCTCCCTGTCAAAACCTTTGAGGGGCAACACCCTATAGTCATTTGGCCATCTTCAAAGCTTGTGGGGTTGCTCATCTATGCAGCTCACTGCCAATGCCATTCTCTCCAAACTTTACCTGGATCTATTGGCAGAAAAGGTGATTAAAAGATGCCAAGTTTGGATAGCAAATGAGTTGAACCAGAATCTTGAAGAGGCCGAGAACATCATAGCCAAGATGGTGCAGGAAACGTGTGAAAGGATAGTGTAGCTGGAGGCGGAGTTGAAGGCCTCCCAGTCAGAAGTTATTTAGGAAAGGAGGCTGCTGGTTAACCTGAAGTTGGAGATCTGGGACAAGACTGACCAGATCAAAATGCTCAAGATTGACAACTTGCAGCTTTAGCTGGAGTTATCTAACCTCAAGGAGATTTGCCTCAAAACCCAATGGCAGCTCAAAGATAGTCACCTTGAAAGACTAGATTACTCAGCCAGCAGCCAGCTGCAGATTGAGGAACTTGAAACCACCTTTCTCAAAGAATGATCTGAGTACTTTACCACCAAGGCTTACCTCCAAGAGCACGCCACGCTCAACCATTGGGGCAACAAATTCTATCAGCAAGATCCCAGAGTCACCCCAATCCACAGTGCCCTTGTTGTCTATGGCCTTACCATTGATAATATTGGGGTAGCCTCATTCCACAGCACCAGCATCACTGACCTGGACTGCATTGAGCCTGAGGCTCTGTACGCCCCCAAACTTTTGTCCTCCATCTACCTTAACCCTCAGGCCACAACTTGCTCCCCTAGGACAAGGCTTGGTGGGGGCTCTGTCAGGATTCTCCCTGGGTTAGGTGAAAGCCTTGTCCAGGGGAATGTTCAATACCTTCATTCGTGGGGCACAAATCATAAATGGCCCAATAAGTTTGAGAATGGGGTTCAAATCTATATTATCAGCTGGTATATTGACTTTGGGGTTTTACTTGAATTACTCTGAATTCAGAAAATATTTACATCCCCATTTCCTAAGTCATGTGAAGCGGAGTTTCCACTGATCTCACTATCAGGACCTTCCTACAGATCCCATGACTCTACCCTAAAGATTCCTCTTTATTCTACTTTCATTTATCAAGCATTATAAATAGTAATTGATCACTCTAAATAAAATACTTTTTTATGCCTATTACTAATATAATTCTTGATTGTAGAGTTTCTATTTAGGAGTAAAACAAGGCATAAGGTTACACATGAAAGTGAACTTTGAAGCACCCCTTTCAGATGGATGTGCCACCAGTGCTTCCCCCCTGGTGGCCTGACGCCAATTCAAAGGATTGACAATGCCCTGGTTTAACTCTCTGGCTCAAACTCCTCACCACAATAGACCTCACCAGTGGTTATTGGAAGATGGAGCTATCATCAGAAGACCAAGAGAAATGCGCGTTGATATGCACAGAAGGGTTGTTCCAACCTACTGGCTCCCACAGAAATTATGCAACGCTCCTGCCTCATTCCAATGGAAGATGGATCACATCATAAAAGATCTTAAACTCATATGTGTGATCGTTTACCTAGATATTATAATGGTGTTTTTTAAAACCTTCACCGATCATCTAGACCACCTCAAGTCAGTGTTTCAATGACTGAAGAGAAATTATATCAAACTAAAACATGCGATGTGTACCTATTTCCAACAGGATATGGAATTTCTAGGACATGCCATATTTCAGGAAGAAATTTGACCAATGTACAGTAAGTTTAAAGCAATCTCCAAGATGCCTGAGCCAAAGAGCCTTTGAGACATACAGATATTCTTAGGGATGATAGGATGTTACCTTCAATTTATCCCTAATTTCACTCAACCTGCTGAACCTCTTGTCCACTTGATTTTCAAAAATGCCCCTTTTGTATGAGGAGTAGAGCAACGAACTGCATTCAAGTCAATTAAGAGTTTTTTGAAGGGATGTATAATCTTATGACATCTGAATTATGGGAATTATTCATCCTGTTCACTGATGCCTCTGACTTAGCTATAAGCACCATCCTATTTCAAGTGGATGAGAGTGGCATTGACCACCGGGTGTCATATTATAGCAAACAGCCTTCCAAAGCTGAGTGAAATTATAACATCACAGATAATGAGTGCTTAGCTGTTCTCCTGGTGGTAAAACGTCTCTCTGGCCCTTCTTGTATAGTATGAAATCTACGGTTGTGACAGACCACACCTCCATAAAGTGGCTTCAAAACAGGAAAGATCTGACAGCAAGGCTCGCCAGATAGGCTCTCAAGCTTCAGCACTATGTCATGAATATTGTTCACCGAGCTGGAATGAAACACATGAACGTAGATGGACTGACTTGACTGCCCCTACTATTATTTACAATAACAAAGCTAAATAATTATGCAACCTACTCATGAAGCTAGACTCTTGGAGGGTGAAGATGAACCATTTCAGAACTTGCTTAGACAGCATGCTCAAATAGAAGGTTCTCAATATACCTCTACAAGAAATTTGGATTTGACTGGCTACCTTACTTGTGACCTTATGTATGGGTACCAGTTATAATGGGAGCCCACAATACTTTAGGTTATGGAGGAGCCAGGAAAACTTGCAAATGGATCAAGGGTCACTACTATTATGAAGGAATACTGGGCTCTGTAGTGGAAGCCTTAGATGCTTGCAACGCTTGTAAAAAGCAGAAGCCGCATAAGACCAAGTGCAAGTATCAACTTATGATCCCTCAGCAGCCATTTCATACCATCAGTTTAGTTGTCCTAGGTCCACTACCTGAATCCACAGGGGGAAATTGATACATCCTAGTAGATATTGATCATTTAACAAAGCAGATTTAAGCAATTGCCATTCCTGGACAGACTGGTAAAGCTACTGCTAACCTTTTATATCAAAACCTATCTACTAGGCATGGCTGCCCACAGGTTCTGCTAAGTGATAATGGTAAGAATTTACATCAATAAGTGATAATGGTAAGAATTTACATCAAGGGTTGTGAGGACCTTAGCTACAAGCATGGGAACTCAACAATTATGCTCAGCGCTTTACAGCCCATCAACTAACAGGAATGTAGAAAGAGCAGATAGGACATTGGTCTCAATACTATGCAAGATGGCCACTACTGATCCATTACACTGGGACCAATACCCCCCAGGTGCATTATAGCTTATAGGATAAATTTCTATCAATTTATCAAAATGTCTCCCTTCAAGGACTTATAAGAAGAGAACCTGGAATCCCTGCTTTATTAGCTTGAGAAGTTACCAGTGATAATACCAAAGAGCCTGAGAAAGCGCTATGAAGAGTATCCAAGAAGATAATAGAACTTCAGCTGGAGGCAATGACAAATCTGGCCAAGATAGTTACAAGGGAAGGTCAAGCAGCAAGTGCAACTCACCAACCTTTACCCACCTTTGAGATTTCAGACTTAGTCCTATATATATTACAATTAAATAGCACCCTGAGGAAAATTAGATTCTATCTGGGATAGGCCATATGCTATCACTTACAAACATGGAGACAGATACTCAATCAAGTCCTTAGAAACTGGAGTAACGATCAACTGTTTTAATAGCTGATTCTTACATCAGTACTCACCTGCCAATACTCTTGAAAGGGGTGATATCAGATATCTGGAGATCAGATATGATGGGAAACATATTGACATTTGACTTTCTCAGCTGAATTAATATCTAGACCCAAGAAGGGGGTTAAATTCATTACCTTGATAAAGTACCTAGAGAAACTGATGGTCAGCACAGCTCTAGTCATCTCTATTAAAACTTTGACAAACCAGGTTGGGCCTAAGGTACCCTGAGATAAATTCCTGCCTCATCAAAACGATGGATCATCTGAAGGTTAGTTGATAACTACTTGTACTGGCACCCAAGGCAGCAAATTAAGATGGGCCTGAAAAAGGGTAGAAAGCAATAGGCTGCCAAATGATCAACCTAAGTGGCACAGCCTCGTCCAACTGGGGTATTTGATTCACCATTTTTGCCCCATCAAAATTATAATACAGAGCCATTATAACACCTGGAATGTATCACCAGACCAGGAGCCTCCCTTCTGGATTTCCCCCTCTATTATTTGTATTAATCATTTTCCTTTTGGGGATTATATTGTTAATAGCAATATATAAAACCCTCTGATTTATACTATAATAAAGGTACGTCATTAATTCTATCTCACCTTGGTAAAGGTACGTCATTAATTCTATATCTCATCTTGGTACTTGACTTCAATAGGTCCATTTTGCCATACTTACCATAGGATGGATACCCTAGTTGATGGGACATAGGTGGTGACTTGGCACCCCTTTAAATAAAAATGGACTTGTCATGTGGTTTAGCCAGCCTCAAGTATTGACTGCCAGGCTTCTTGGGTATAGCACCATCGATATAAAAATGGAAGCCCTACAGTTTGATAACATCTGGTAGATTAATAGCCTTAAAGAATCTATATGTGAGGGGGGTGGTTATCTCTTTAATCTGAATGGTCCAATCCCAATTTAAAATTGATGCTAGCCATCTACGATACTTAATTTAATCCTTTAACCGATAGGTTGGGTTAATCTAATACTAAATTTACAACGGCCATCGGTTCAGCTTAATTTATCTATCGAATAATCATGATTGGGTTGATTATTCGATTACATAATAACCTTAACGATGGCCGCCTACAATACTTCAGGCTCGTCACACTATATCATTTCATTGCTCGGATTTTGAACTTATCCCCGGCCGTAAGCTAATTGTCAAAATTAGAAATCAATAGGCCGATTTTAAGGTAAATATGCCACGAATAAATATTGAAAAAAGCTTCGAAAATATATAGATTTTAAGACCATCTAGTACTAAAAAAATATATAGATTTTAAGGTAAATCATGTGAAGTACCCACAGGTCCAGTGAAGATCAATAGCTGAGGCGAGTCTAGTACTAAAAAAAATAGCTGAGGCGAGTCGTAGAACACTCATCCTTCAGTTAAGTTCCATAAATTGCAGTTATAGGGTACCACTGATAAATAGATTCTTGTCGTAGGTGAAGCTTATCTAGTTTAAATCTTCGTTTTAATCGAGGTAGAGCCTAGTTATAAATCTCCAACCTTTATTTTAAACATCACAAACTACCGCTGAAAGTTTAGGTAATTTAATACTTTGGGGAGAGTTCCCCAAACTCAGCTTTACTTTGACTTTTCACTTAACCCGAGAAGTTTACCCAACCCGACGGCGTTTACCCGTTAAGTATCAGCGTATTAAAACTTATCGAGCTAGTTTAACATTCAACTTCAGCTCCTTGGGTTAGGTTGAGTTTCGGGGTGGGTGACGGGGGTAGTTTCAAGTCAAACCACCGCTCGGGTTTTGTTTGCTTATAAGGTTGGGATACCCATCCATTCTAGTTTCAAGGTTGGGGGTCATCTTTTTACCTTTTTAAACTTTTGATGCCGGTAGGGGGCTAATGGCTTGTTCACAAAGTTTTTACATAGCTCACATTAACCCATTGTGGGGGATACTTGAGTTCGCCGCGTAAAGTTGTCGGTTGGCGAGATTTTTGTCGTGGGGGTTACATGTTTATAGGTTATGGTTGGGACATTGGGTTTTAGGGGGAAGGCTGGCGGTGGGTTATTAGCTTCAAACGCCTCGGCTTGGTATCCTTCGGGGTAGGGGGTTTGCCGTCCCAGACGCGTTCGGGCGCGAAAAGCGCGTCCTAGGGCGTCACCCACCTGGCGGTAAGTTCGCAAAACGGTGAGTATTTGGTTCACTCTGCCCTCTGGTTTTAAAAGTTTCAAGGAGTGCGGTTTGGGTTTTAGGCTTGGAAGAGGAAAAAGGAGTGCGGTTTGGGTTTTAGGCTTGGAAGAGGGAACTTGGTTTGGAGTGGCGTGCCCCCATTTGTATTGGCAAACCGGTATGCGGATCTCAATTAGGGGTTTATTTGTTAGCCAAGATTATATGGAGGACCGATCTGAGAGCGGCGATTAGGGGCGGTCCCCGGTGATCTTTATCCCTTGTAGGTTTAAACGGTATTGGGTTGAGCTACGCTTTAGATTAAACTGGACTTCCTACTTGAGTAAGTTGAGGATCCAAACGTTGGGATGGCGGTTGTTGGGTCGCTGGCGCCTTCTTGGGTGGTTATGACTTTTGGGTGACCTGAGCCGAACGTCCCATACTTAAAAACTGATTCGTCATAGTGGGAGAACCCCTTTAAGCTTCTGGAGATGCTGGCCATAAGATCCGCAGCATCCGTCCACTCAAGGCTGGTTTCAAAGCGTGCCTTACGCACCTCCCCAACATGCTCTTGGCGGGGGGCGCATTTGGGTAAGCCAAAGCGAAGCTGGTTGATCCTTTAAATAGCCGCCCAACGTTACGTATCGCCGGATTTTAAGGCGATCGAAAGGAAATGGCTAAACCGGTGGGCTCAGCGCCCCCCAGCCCGGGCCGCCAGCTTGGGCAAGTACTACGTGCTGGCCATGTTCCCCTACCCCTCCGGCAATTTGCACATGGGGCACGTGCGGGTGTACACCATCTCCGACACCTTGGCGCGGTTCCGCCGGATGCTCGGCCACGAGGTGAGGGTGGCTATGCGCGTTGACCCTTCAGGTGATACATCCCATGGGCTGGGATGCCTTTGGGCTTCCGGCCGAGAACGCCGCGCTGGAACGCCAGGCCTCCCCCGAGGCGTGGACCGCGGCCAACGTGGCGGCGATGCGGCGGCAGTTCCAACAGCTGCACGTTTCGATCGATTGGGACCGCGAGATCAACACGTCGCACCCGGCGTATTACCGCTGGACGCAGCATCTGGTGCAACGGCTGTTCCAACGCGGGCTGCTATACCGTAAAGCGGCTAGCGTGAACTGGGACCCCATCGATAAGACGGTGCTGGCGAATGAGCAGGTGGATGCCCAGGGTCGGTCGTGGCGGTCCGGCGCCTTGGTGGAGAAGCGATCCCTGACCCAGTGGTACGTACGCATCACCCATTACGCCGAGGTAGGGCGCGGCGTAGCGCACAGCCCTTGCGCGCGCCGTTTATCCGGGTCACCCCGAACTAAAGCTTGGTTAGGCCCTCCTCAACGACCTCGAGGGGTTGAAAGGCTGGCCGGAGCGGGTTAAAACCATGCAGGCCAACTGGATCGGGAAATCCCAAGGGTTTACCTTCCGGTTCCCCGTGGCCGATCGCCACATCGAAGCCTTCACCTCGCGCCCCGAGACCGTCGTGGGTGCAACTTACCTTGCAGTTTCCAGGGACCACCCCATCCTTAAGGAGGTGCCAGCTGGCTTTGCATCCGAGGTGGAACATTTTCTAAATGGCAAACCGACAGTAGAACTCCCGGGTAAGCGTAGCTTCGCATGGCTCCGTGCCTGGCTTGAGGGTCTAACTTTAAATCGCAGGGGTGGATACTGGGCTGGTGGCCATTAACCCCTTTACGGGCGTCCGGATGCCCATCTACGTTGCTGACTATGTATTAAGTGGCTACGGGACTGGCGCCGTGATGGGAGTCCCAGCTCACGATGAGCGGGACTACGCCTTCGCCATGAGCAACCCCAACCTACGCTTCTTTTCCAGAGTCATTGACGACCCTAGTGGGGAGGTCGCCCTCCCCTACCTCGGCGGCGGCCAGATGAGCGCATCCTTACCGCATGCTTGGGTTGGCATGAGCAACACCGCGGCTGCCGAAGCCATCGTTAAGCATGCGAGTGAACACAAACTCGGCCACCCCACGGTGCAATACCGCCTCAAGGACTGGCTCATCTCGCGCCAGCGCTACTGGGGGGCCCCTATGCCGTTTATCCATTGCCAGGCCTGCGGGGTGGTGCCAGTCCCCGAATCCGACCTGCCGGTTCGCCTCCCGCCCCCACACGCCATCAAGTTCTCGGGCCACGACGGATCGCCTTTGGCCTCCGTAGATGACTTCGTTCGCGTCGAATGCCCCAAGTAAGCCACCGCCGACGGGCTCCAAAGCTGGTAGGTGTTGCGGGGAGGCTAAGCGAGACACCGACACCATGGATACCTTCGTGGACTCCTCCTGGTACTACTTACGCTTCCTAGACCCCACCAACGTCACGAGGTAAAGGCGTCACGTCTCTCATTGACTAGCTTGGTGGATGCGGCGAAGGTGGCCGACATGCCGGTGGATGTGTACGTGGGGGGTGTGGAGCATGCCATCCTTCACCTTCTCTACGCCCGCTTCATCGCCAAGTTCCTCGGGGAGGAGTTCCCGAACGCCGCCTTCACAGCGCAGAGGTGTGAGCCCTTCCGGCGGCTGCTAACTCAGGGGATGGTCCAATCCAAGACCTACCGAACGGCCACCTCAGGCCTCTGCGTTCGCCCCGACTTGGTAACCTTGGATGGTAACCTTCGCTCGGTACCCTAACCCCTAGAAACCTCCCGCCCAGTGCATTCGGAAACTGGGGAGCCGCTTACCGTCACCTACGAGAAGATGTCAAAATCAAAGGCCAATGGGGTGGATCCCAAGGTATGCCGGACCCTCAAGCCTAGCCCTCTCTAGGCCATAGTGGATTACTTTGGGGTGGATGCCACCCGCCTTTACATCCTAAACAAGGCCCCGCCCGAGGATAGTCTGGAGTGGGATGACCAGGCGATTATTGGGATGCAGCGGTTCCTCAGTAAGCTCCATAAGCTGGCGAGCCAGCACAAGGTCCGCCCCACCCAGCTTAAGGTCGAGGAGATGTGCCCCCAGCAGAGGCACCTGTATTGCTTCACCCACCAGACGATCGCCGACGTCACTTACGCCCTCGAATCCGACTTCAAGCTCAACGTAGCCGTCAGCCATCTCATCAAACACCTCAACTTGCTCAAAGAGTATGAGGCTACCCTCGCTTCGTGCCCGGTGTACTCCCACGGGGTATCCGTCCTGATCCAACTCCTCGCCCCCATGGCCCCCACCTCGGCCGAAGAGTTCTGGGAGCTCATCCACCCCACCCCACCCCCCTCCGTCCTGGCCCAACCGTGGCCCCGGGTGGACGTGGCCGCCCTCACCCCCCACTTAGTGACGTGCGTCGTCCAAGTCAACGGGAGGCGCCGCTTCACCCTCACCCTAAACCGATCCAAGTTCCCCCCCGCGGCCTCGGGCCCAAAAGCGCTTACGGACCATATCCGGGAGGCCGCCCTATCCGACCCCGCCGCCCCCCACCATCTGCCGGTGCACGATCGGGGCTTGATAAGGAAGGTCTACGCGCTGAGCAGCGGCAAGCTGGTCAATTTCGTGGTCGCGGAATGAGTTCACTTATCCACACGATAAACATGCTTCTAATCAGTAAATTGATTGGTATGATTTCACAACCCTTACCCGTAAAACTCCGCCAGTAGTCACACGTCACGCCCTCAACTATATTCTAATCGATTAAGGGTCGATGGCTTGATCGTACGATACTAGACCACGAACCCATCCTGAGCACCTAGCCTAGGGGCGGTATATGGTAAGCTGAGTCTACGTTAAGCTAGGGCAACTATCTAAAGCGGGAGTCACTATTGCCATCAAAGCTTCTAGAAGGTTAACAGCAGCTAAAGGCTTGTCGCCATCGGATTAAAAGTTTAAAGGGTGATCCAATATGGGAGTAGGCTATGGCTCACCGATAAGCTTTGCTCCCTACATATCACAAAATTCGTCACTCATCGAGGTCTCTGAAATGGGTACATGCCCCAGATGGTGAACTATCGAGGTCTCTAAAATGGGTACCTGCCCCAGATGAACTATCGAGGTCTCTGAAATGGGTACATGCCCCAGATGGTGAACTTATGTAAGGTTTCAAGTGGCGATGGGTGGAGATCGGAGCCTCCAAAGGTGGCAGTTTATCTAAATTTGTAGTGAAGTATAGAAGAGGTGGGAGGGATAATCTATCTGGATGTTATACCTAGATGTAAAGTATTTAAGGACCTGTGATCTGTATAAGGTACGCCACCCTATATCGATGATAGTATACTGTCAATAGGATTTATCTAAATTGGTTTACAATGTATAATATCACATAAGGTGTCTAACTATAGCTCAGGTTGCCTATCCATGATAGGGCACCACTACCTCTTAACCTAGGCCCACTTGAAACTTGCAAGGCGTATCTTCTAGAGTTGATCTATTTCTCCAGTCGGGCCTTTCATCATACCACCTTTGCCAGCGTTGGATATCTGGATATTTCCCTCCGGAGAAGTATCCAGGTGCAAAATAGCCTAAACCATCTATACCCCCATACCGCCTTAGGGGAAACTAGCTACACCAACTCCAAAGCTCACTCGCTTACTAACCTAAACTTAGCTAAGATGTTAAAAGCAGCATGGACCCACTTTTTATAGGGTGAAGGGGGGTTGGGGATAAAAAATGATTTACCGCCCAATTGGAAGCTCAATAAAAGGTGATTGGACGGATTGAGAACTTTTTAAAGCCAAACCAATTATTAAAAGCCGATGGAACCGTTATCGTTTGCACAAGTTACATGTTTGGCCGGTTGGCCAACTTCACCCAACGAGTATTGTGATAATGGTTCAGGTGATCCAACCGGTTGGAAACCGCAGAGTTGGAAGTCTACCCCATGGTTGTAGATGCTATGCCAGAGATCATGAACTATCAATTGGGATAAGAAACTTGATCAAAATTAAGATGCCGGTGAGGATGAGATATATCACCAAAACTGGTGGATCATGTAAGCCTTGAGAATATCCCCTGCAGCTAGATTGGGAGAAATTCCCATCCCAAATAAAATGGGGAGAAAGTCAGTAGCCATCCCCCTTGTTGCCCTGGGTGATCTAGCCCATGTGGTAGATGAAAGGTGGGTAACAGCATATCGCCTATAAATTGTTCCCCTTCCACCCATTCCTACCACCAAAAAGTTGGTGGGTAATAATCAGAAGCTGTGCCAGGAGGTGGTGGAGCATAGAAGCTACCAGTGGAAGATAGGTAGCGTGGGTCCCCAGTAGGGGTATCTGCAGGTCTAAGTTCCTCCAGGGGGGCTGAACCACATTCCACTGAAAATAGTGGCCACAAGTTAGTATCAGGTGCAGAATTGTCTATCCACCAGGGTTTCCCAAAAATTTCACAAATGAACCCATCCCTGACGGGTATGGGTGTGATCAACTCTTTTCTTACCCAATGAAACCAGCCATATATTGCTTAGCCATAAGCACAACCTGCCATCTGCTAGAGGCATTATCATTATTGCACCAAGAACAGTTGCAGCAGAATGAATAGTTCCACTAATGGATCTGATGCTAAACCCCAACAGATCAGATCTATGCCAATATTGAGAACATATTGGGATGATGATCCACCAGAACTAACTGTGAACATTTTGACAATAGTGCGCTTAGCTCCAGTTCCCCATTATGAAAGCGTTTATGCAGTAGTCCCAGATAAGTGCTGCCGTCGCTCCATTTTCTTTTCCTTTCCACCATTTTGGTTTCTATGAAAATTTCTTTAATTTTATCTAAATTTATTTGTGGTTTTGGAGTTCATTTAAAGGGATTAATGGCAATGGTTTCCAATTAAGGAAATCCCTAGCCAGTCCTTACAGCCGCCTTTATTATTTTCCATCCATCAATATAGATGGCTGTACCTGAGGCACTCTGGCTGGGGTTTTGGGTGGTTACTCACCCGGAGCTCCAAGCTAAGCTTATTATTATCAGCACGTTCCATGATATAATGGAGCAGCCCCCATTTTTATACTTCTCAACCATGCCCTATAGATAAAATATGGCTTTGTTTCAGTTATATGAATGGAAAGTTCACCTGCCAGCTAGAAGGGTATAAGCTGTGAGGCTGGCCCATTCAGTGGATCATGGCTTTAAATGATGGGGTTCAAACATCTTCCTTGGCCCAAACATCAGTAGGGTATACCCCCAGGTCAAGTGGAGGAGGACCCAGGTTTCCCCTTTTCCTCAAGGAGGTGGGAAGGCATGGGTTGAATGCATGGGGGTATTCTTTGTTCCTAGGGTTGCTGATCTGCCCCCTCATCCCACTATTGGGGGTCTCAATGCTTGTATTCTCATGGTTGATGCTGCCGCTTCAGGGGAGCAGGTGTATGTGAATCTGTTTATGACCTGGTTGTCCCCAGGGGGAAGTGGAAAAATTTGGGTTTGTTCAGATGGTGGCAGACATGACCTCATCTCCCACGGATGGGCTGGGGAGGGTTTGGTGGATAACCCTTCTCTCCTGAGTGAGCCTTGCACCTTAGCAAAGAAACAATACCAGGCTTACTTTTTGTTGCAAGTCAAGATCCAGTTGGGCGCTCATGTGGCCTCGTTGAGGCTCTTGTTGATATAGGAGCCACCAGAAACTTTATGAGTTTGCAGGTTGTGCAAGGGCTGGATCTCAATTTATATGTAGGGCCCTTAGTTTTGAGTGCATCATCTGCTTTGATGACTTACTACCCAGTGTAGCACCTGGTACCATTATTGGTACATGGGTTTACCTTCTGTGACAGGTATACTGCGGTGCCAAATTTATTATCTCCCTTTATCCTGGGGTTGGTTTGTGGAGGCAGCATTGGTTCCTATTGATTTGGAGCCCAACCATTTGCCATTTGAGAATCACCAAATGAGGAGCAAGGTTCCGCTGATCAATACTTTCTCCCCTGTGGGGTGGTGGGATCAATCGCTGCAACGCATCCCTCACAGCACTGCCAGCAGACTTCCCCCATAACTTGGCCCAGCTCCAGGATATTGACATGGAAAAAGTCAACTGCCTTCTCAACCACTAAATTATGATTCAGACTTCTGTTTGACAGTGAATGTAATAACATCAACTGTCCCATGTACCCTTACTCAGAGCAGGAAGAAAAAGGCCCTGAAGGTGTGATTAGATAACATGCTCACAAAGGGCTGAGTGTTTAAAACTTCTTTCCAATCGCCTCTCCCATAGTGTTTGCTCAGAAGGCTGATGGCAACTTGCAGCCCTGTGTAGACTCTGGGAATCTTATAAACATAAAAGTGCATGCTCACTACCCCCTTCCCCTTGATCAGACTATTAGCCAGGTGATTGAAAAATCTTGGGTGTTTTCAAAAATCTCGATCTTGTGAAAACATTTTGTCATAATTTTAACCAGATGGAATCCTCCAATGATTTAGTGTTATTTGGAATGATATAGCCAATCCTGGCAGAATGGTTTATTGACTTAATTTCGTGTTATTTAGTTTGATTGCTGGTTAGTTGCTCCCCAATTTGGGTTGAGCTGAAATTAGTATTCCGCCAAGTTTGGTATTTAGGTTTGAGTGGGGCCAATTGGTGGCCCCAAATTAGTAGAAGGATCACCAGTGACTAATAGCTGAGGATTATCCAATTGGTATCAGTCAGATGAATCAGTGTTTGATGCCAACTGCCATTGTGGTCAGTTGTGGGATTTCTAGTGGAAAGCTGATGTATTTGCTTCAAATGTTCGCTGCCTGTACTGATTATCCAATGTTGGTGGATCTGACAATTATGAGTTTGAGGTGGCCAAGGTTGTTTCCAGTGCCTCATTTATTATCAAGATAAGATGAGAATAGATGTCAGTGAGATGCTGAGATATTCTGAGTCAAGCAAGCAACTGAAGTAGTTTCCGGCGCATTATCAATCTGAAGGTCAAATACAAATTTGACATTTATTTAGATTATTTACAAGGGTAAGTCAAAAAGTAAAGGCAAATTTTATTTTCCCTGCTGCAATGGATGGCATCATTGACTGAACAATGACATATCATGACCTCAAAGTTTTTTTGTTCTTTAGCTGTGTTGTTTCAGTGCTAAACTCCATTTGTAGTGATTTCAGGGTATTTTATTATGAGTGCCCCATTGTCCATGTGCACCAAGGAAGAAATGAGGGGAGTGGTACGTTTTCTGCACTCTGAAGGAACTAAACCTGCGGAGATTATTTGCAGAATGCAGCAGCAGTACGGTGAGAGCTGTCTTAGTGAATGCAAAATTTATGAGTGGATAAATTACTTTAAAAATGGTCGTGTATCTATCTGCAATGAAGAGTGTTCAGGTAGGATATCCACTTCAAAGATGGACAAGAATATCAAGACAGTTGAGAGAATGATTCATGATGATCATCATGTCAAAATTGATGATATTGCTCATGCATTGAACATTAGCCACAGTTCAGCAGTTGCAATCATCCATGTATCACTAAATTATTGCAAAGTGTGTGCTCGTTGGGTACCACATCAACTGACAGACCAGCACAAACAGAAACGTTTGGAAATTTCAAAATCACATTTAAGGCGTTTAGAAGAGGAAGGAGAAGAGTTTCTCAGTCACATAGTAACCATTAATGAGACGTGGGTCCATCACTTTGAACCACAGAGTAAGCGGCAGAGTATGGTGTGGAAACATCCATCCTCGCCTACAACAAAAAAGTTCAAAAGACAAGTTTCTGCAGGAAAGTTGATGATGACATTGTTTTGGGATATGGAAGGTCCACTTCTAAATCATTACACTCCTAAAGGTCAAACAGTGAATAGTGACAGCTACTGTGAGCTACTGCGAGTTCTGAAACCTAAAATCAAAACAAAGAGGCGAGGAAAACTTTCAAAAGGTGTGTTTTTGCTTCAGGACAATGCCCATCCTCATACTGCGGGGAAAACGATCCAGTGCATTCAAGATCTTGGTTTTAAACTGCTGGAGCATCCACCGTACAGTCCTGACCTAGCTCCAAGTGATTTTCACCTTTTTGGTCCGATGAAGGAGCACCTGCATGAATCCAAATTTTCATCAGATGATGAGGTTGTGGAGGCAGTGCGCGAGTGGCTGTGCATGATGCCACAAATCTTCTTCCAGGACAGAATTACAAAGTTTGTCAAGAGATGGACCAAGTGCATAGAAATTGAGGGAGATTATGTAGAGAAATGATATTACTTGTCATCTTGTTTTCACAATAAAAAGTTCCTTTTTAAAAAAATTTGCCTTTACTTTTTGACTTACCCTCATATTTATATGGCTCACCAGCGACTTAAGGCCAAGGATGAGCCAAAACTAATTTGGACATCGGGAAGGATGGAGCGAGAGGGTCAATGCCAGGGAAGAGATAAAGTAGAAGATGAAGAGAAATGGTTGGCTGGAAGAACCAGCAGAAGAGCCAATAGGTCAGCAATGGGCGCAGTAGCCCTTTTGTAAATAGTATAAGTACCTGGCGCTTCCCTTTCAATAAATATCTCCTGTTACCTAATCTACCTTTGTTTATAAGTTTATTATTTATTACGTTGATTGGAGTTTAGGCTAGGGGATCCCCAAAATGGCATGGGTGACATGCCAAGGGGTTAGCCGGTGCTGCTAGCCCCGACGCCTAAGGTAAAATGGCAAGGGCTGACCAGTCTTCATATTGGTTAGCCTGCCAACTAGCAGAGCCCAAAGTCGAATTTCCGACACATTTAATCAGATTTCAATGGCGGAAGGTCAGGAGTAGCTTATGATGATTCATACCAGAAGAGGGATCTTCCAGTTCCATGTAATGCCTTTTGGCTTTTAGAAGAATCAGCCACATTCCAGCGGATGATTGACAACATGATGGGTGATCTTAGATTCTCCTGTCATTATTGTATATTGAAATTATCCTTGTGCATTTCCCCACTCCTGAGCAACACTAAAAGGACTTGGAGGCAGCGTTGGTCGCTGCACAAAGACAACCTTTATGAAACCCTCAAAGTGTAAGCTTTTCAAAATGAGGTTATCTTCCTAAGTAACTTGGTCCTGAAGGATGGGTACAAGATTCTTCACAGAAAGCTCAAGGCCATCCTCTCATGGCCACCCCCACCCAGATGCAGTTGCAGAGCCACCTGGGCACCATCATAATTTAAAAAATTCTCTCCTGCCTTCTCGCATCTGGCTGCACTGCTGCACCCCTAGAC
>JAKSZP010000920.1:0-21040 GCA_022478985.1 Massospora cicadina | reverse complement strand
ATAAATTTGGTAGGACGCATAAGTTAGCTGCCTTATGAAAAGAATTTATGTTGTGCTTGACTGGGTCACATCTGAAGTATATACTATCTGAAGCTTATTTAATAGAGAATAGTCAATAACGTTGACACCAAGTTTCTCTGACCATATAACAAATTTGATGACAGCCCAATCAAAAGATTAAAGATTAATTTAAGTCAGGGAGGGGAAAGTGTTAGATAATCGTAAAATTGATTCTGTTTTATTAATCTAAGTAGTGCTTTAATACCAACTCATTTATAAGAATTTACCCTAAATTGGGTTGCACTTATCTAACCTCATAATGTATTCAAATTATTTTGTGATGAACTTAAAGTCATAATTGATTTTTACTATAGTTAAATATCCTCATAATGAGAGATCTAATGAACCTTAAATTAAGTGATTCAACTTTAAATATGTTTAACTACTCTAAAATAGGATTGTTCTTGTTATCAGGTTTACAGTTAAATTGTTAGAATTAAGGCCTATAGATTTCCAGCACAAAGATTAGTTCCCTGCGTAGAACTTATATAAAATAATCCAAGAGATAAGAATTGAGCCAACTGTTGACCTATGCACATAGCTCTTAAAGGGATTTCTTAATACAGGGGGTGTAAAAAACTATTTTAAAAGAGTTGTCTGATTGCTTTTAAGCTCTTAATTGCCATTGAACTAAACTACTTAATTATATTAGAATAATTTACTTATAAAACGCTCAAAAGCTTAAATAAACAATTTAAAGCTTAGCATTGCAAAAGCAAGTAAAAAATGAAGCCACAGTTAAAAATAAATTATTGATAAATACTAAAAACTACACCCCAAGCTTAAAAGGGCTACTTATAAAAAAATCGCGCCAAGTGATGTACCTACACTTGGGTGATAGAGAATGAACTTACACCGGCACAGCCTTCAGGCTGTTCCAACACTACGCTCTGTGCCTCAGTTACCTTATAAAACTATCAGTTTTTCCTCTCAGACTAAAAACTTTGCTATTAGTCACATGACCAGAGAGTTGCTTCTTACTGCAATGTTGTAAACTGTGAAGTGCTCTGAGGTCTAAGTTAATTATAATTGTATAATATGATATTATAAAAAGTTCTAATTGTGATGCATGACTTAGAGCTTTGCTAGTTGCATTTGTGGCTGGGTAAATGGTATTAATTTTCTAAAAATAAATCTCTTTATATAATGAATCTTACAAACTGAAGCAAAATGAGTACAATCAATTTTGTCAGACAATTATAAGTATGATATTGTAAAAAGTGTGATTTGGGTTTTGATATGTATACCATTGGCCAAAAAACCCTGGTAAATTCTCGGTGGAACTCTCATAAAACGGGGTAATACTATTGCCTGTAATTCTCAGCCAAATCACCCTATGGCTAGTAGCAGGTTTATGCCAAACCTGCAGCAAAATTAGGGAAGTTGTTCCAAGGGTCCTCTCCATCCCCTCTCTAACTTAGTCCAAACACCTACTCCACAACCACACCCTTTTATAGCCTTTGAGGGGGTACACCTAGGGCAAATATTTTCCTGCTCAATGAGTGGGTCAAATATCCTAAAGCACTGCCTCACAGATATACCTACCTGCTACTGACCCTTTATCAGCTGTTCCATCCAAGTAAGGCGAGCCTTGAGAGTCAAACAGGTCAAAAGCTCATATTACAAATTTGGATGCACCCAGCTTATAAGAATTTTTTGCTTGACTCACTTCAAGATTTGATACAATTCCAAATACTAAGCGTTGGGATAATAGTAGGGTTTGCTTATTGACCTCAATGATAACACTAATAAAAATCTAGTAAATCCCAACCTTTTTGTATTATTATCATTTATATTAATTAATTATAAGTTGTCAAATAACCATCTAAAATATTTATCCCAGCAGTAGAGAGTGTAACCTCCTGCAAAACCTTGTTGAAACTTAGGGTGCAATGCACCAGCGAGCGATATAATACACTGAATTCCAACAAATTTCAATAAGTGTCTTATCACAGATAAAACTATAAATAGTAGACCCTATTAAAATAACTGTTACAGTTTTGACTAAATAAACAGGTTTATATAAAAGGTAACAATTAAAAGGAAAATACTTTATAAAAGTCTTATAAAACATAAGCAACATAACACAAAGTTAAAATGAATAGTTTATAATAAGTAATTTATTTAAAGTAAATAAATTTTGAAAGTTATTCATTATAGTACAATTTTTTACCAATCTAAATCTGTTTATTTTTAAGCAATAAATATTATTATTACAAAGTAGATCAAGTAGAAATAATTAAATCTTACTTTAAAATGAATTACCAAATGCCTTAAATCATAGATAAAAATGATGAAATACAAATAAGCAAAGCTACTAACTTATATCAGATCAATTAGAAAAACATCAAAATTTACCTTGAAAATGAAAATAGCAAATATATCATTTAAATAACAGTGCACATTGAAATCATAAGCAACATAATTACTATTTTATAGATTGTGTAAAACTACTAAACTTACTACAGTAATGGTAATAAACATAGATAATATGATAGTTTATGCTGAAATAACATTCAATAGAATTACTATAAAATCTATTATCCCAGAAATAGATATCACACTAAAAGGTTCCTGCAACTATATCAGAAGTTAAAATTAAATTAGGAAATAAAAATAAATTTTGAATTAAGTATAATTAATAAAAAATCTTACCTGAAGTATTAATGAACAATTTAGATCTCAGGTGTATGTACCATAATCACCATCTGTTAACTTTATAAATAATTTAAACTATAAAAAGGAAAAGGTAAAGCTGCTAAAAGAAAGCCTTGAAAATAAAAACGCTTTTCTTTTTCTGTTTTAGCATTTTTAAAAACTTGAATCAATTTATTAGATTACTTTGATAGTGTATTATAAATAAGATGAGCGCAATTTCTAAACAAGGCCAAGGTTGAGCAAAAGTGGTTAAGAGTAACTGAACTTGAATTGTACAACCCAAAGGTACTAAACGTCCTGGTTATACTGAAGTTCAAGTGAAGATAAAAAATTTGATGTGGTGCACCCAACAGGTCTTGTGAAGTTTTTAGAAGCAATTTTCAGCTACCTTGAAATTCCATATTCTAAGCTGTTGTTTTTGATTGGATATGGTCTTTAAATTTTTTGGACACGGAAATACTTGCACTGTGGGAAAATATTGGAAAAACTTAACAAATCTTTTCCACATGCCGTTTAAATGACCAACCATACCATACATCATGGTTGGGGCGACCTTGGGCTCAAAAAAGCGGTAGAAGCAGATAACACCACCAAAGCACAAGTAATGGTTGAACTCCATAACATCAAGTAGTTGATTACAACCAAGCGTAAATTTTGGACAAAATTCAACAATATTTTATACTTTTTGATTGTCTTATTATGATTCTGACGTTTACAGTCATTAAACGCCATATCTGCTAAAATTTTGGGAGCCTACAGAGAAATAGAGAAATTAAAAATGTAAAAGATTTCAATCCTTGCCAGCTCTTAGAACAGGGAAGGCCATCATGATCAAATCTCTTGGGGCACAGAGGTAGCGAGGGATTGCACAAGACCCCCACATTTTTTTCTCATAATTTATGTGAAAAGTCTTAATTGTTCCGTGCAACTGTGGAAAGTGCACCACCCATATGCAACCAACTTCATGCTATTCAACACAAGGTCCAATACTGCCCCATAAAAGAAGGCATGGAGGATTATAAATTGAGATGAGGAATGGGTGAATGATCCTGAGTATGCTAAGATTACATATGCAAAACATGATTATACTAGGGTAAAGCTGTCCTTACAAAAATACTTGAACCAAATTTCAAAAGGATGGAAGATGGCCAAACAGACCCATAAGTTGGGTGGCAAAGGTAAAGACCTTGGTGGAAACCTTTATATTGCATGAAATGATTCTAAAAGATATGGAAGAACTTTTAACACTGAGCAATTAATATCATAGATAACCAACCAGGTAATCCAAAACAACAGACTTGGGCATAATATAACTTGAATGCCTTATCATAAATCACCAGGAAATTTGACACTTTCCATGCATATGGTATTAGTTCAAATGAGTTTAATTATCACCAATTGAATTCTTCAGACAAATTTATCCCACGGGAGCTACAAAACAAGTGCACCACAATGAGAGTTATGAGTTACCAAAAGATGGAAGGGGCCCATATTAACAGTAGTGAAGAATCCCACATATAGCCCAGCACTCGCTCGCCATTATTAACTTGTATAAGGATGCAAAGGTAGCTAAGGAGAGCAAAGGAGTAGGGCTAAAGCCCTTCAAATTGCTCCTGAGGCGCGTTAGGAGTCTTGGTTGAGATAGGGGTAAAGAACATCCTAGGACTAAAGGCTTTACTCCATGGGCCAGAAAAATGAGTTTCATGCAAAACCTCTTGTGGACATCCTAATAATACAAGGAAGCCACTGTCCACAAGGAAGGAGGAGGCATGGGAAAACAATTTCATTTAAAGGCTATTATTCTTTTTGCAGCACTGGAGAGTTCCATCATGAGGAAACCATAGTATAAAACTAATAGTGATAATTCCTTTTAAAAAGCCACTACAGCTGTTACTTTCTCCTGGTTTTATGAGGTGTCCATCATCGCAAGCATATTTACACCAAACTGTGCACAGACTTGTTTTAATATTGTTTTATAATTCTGCGCTCCTCCCCCCTACACTTTAACACCTTTGTTATGAAAGATATGAGATGTTGGGTCACCCAAACACCAATTGTTGTACAATATAACTGCGTCCCAACAAGCAACTGTTAAACTGTGCATCCCAAAAGGAACCTTGAGCCTATATGTCACCATACCTAAGAACTTGCCACTATTCCAAAACATGACTTGCTCTCTTTGTCACAATGGCCAACCACTGTTTATGTCGCGCATAAATCTTTTAATAGTGCCTGTAACGATTAAAATATCAATGGACAATAAGCCGAAAGCATCATGGAAGAATGTATGGAATCTGTTGGAATCAAACCAGTAATGGCAATTTAAGCTGCGAATTGAGGTGATACTGGGTTAATGGGAAATCGCCTTGAATAAGGCAATCGGGCAATGTTGACATTCAACGGATACAAATTAAATTGCCTACAAATTAGGTGATAGGGAATTAAAAAAAACTAGTCAAAACTAGGAGGATTGGTTAAACCAAACAGTCCAAGCAATGAGTGTGGTATCATCTGGAATCGCTGTATATGAGCATGATAGGCGATTAAGAAGAAGTAGGTTTTTAGAGAAAAGGAGAGCAAGAAGAGAGAATTTGAGAAGTTTATTCTATTTTATAAAGTATTATAGTGGGAGCAAGTGCCCCAAGGTTATTACATTAACGTTTTATTATGTTGTTACAAGGGACCACGATCATCATATTGTGGGTTCTATTGCTCAGTGGGCTAAACCCTGTGCAAAACTCTTACGGAAAATCCTCCAGATTCCGCAAAATAAAAGCAGTGGTGCTCACTACAGGGGGCCCATTGATCAGTAATAGATTGATGAAATCTAAGTCGCCTGCTATGTCTCGCCTAGGTTGCCTTGAAAAGAATTCTGCATAAGACAAAAGGACCGTTTCATTTGAGGAGTTAAATATCACATTGACCACAGTGCTAAAGAAACAAGATGAGCTGCTATAGGAAGGCTGCCATGCTCAGCTGCCGCCCTTTGATCACGATGGCAATATACATGGATTCCTTCAACGATTTGAGTTTGCAACAGAAGGTGCCTCAGACCGGCGCAGGGCAAAACTGTTAATCTCTACCTTGGATGTCAGAAGTGCTGATCAAGTTATTTGTTACCTTTCAGACAGTTCCATTACTTACCAAGAGGTCAAGGAGATGGTGATACGGTTGTTCAGCGGAAAATCAAAGATGTCTCAGCAGAAAGCTGAGTTTCTGACCATCAGGTTTCAACGAAATGAGAGTCTCACAGCATTTGCTGAGCGGTTTATGGCGGAAGCACATGTGTTGATCAGGGCTGGGATTCTATCTGAAGCTGATGTATGCATTGCAATAGCCTCTGCAGTAAAGCCATGTCTCGAGCTTTACAACGTTATGGCTTCACTATTGGATGAAGATGTGCCATTGCTCAAAATTGTTCAGTTTCTGCACCAGATATCTGACAACTTCCCTCCACCCAATATTGAGCAGATTCCCACTGTTGCCGGGCCCTACCCTAACCAGGGGAAGGAAAGCAAACAGTCAATGCAGATCATGCCAGGCTACTCCCCAAAGCTCACCAACTGTCCCATAAATGTTCAACAACAACTGCCCAACTACCACTTCAGCCTTAACCATGCTGTTCAACAGCAGGCAGTCTACCAATGTGAGTCTGGTTACGCTGATCATCTTTGCAACATTCTAAGCAGGCCAACTTTTATTAAGCACAGACGTAGGCCCTTTAGAGTAAGTTGCTTTAATTGCAGTTGCACTGGGCACATGGGACAATGGTGCCCTGATCGACAGATTCCTCGTGTACAACAGAATCAAGGTTATCAGGGAAAAAGTTGGAGTGGAGTAGAGATGAAGCTCTTTACTTCCGCTATCTCAAAGTCATATGTCCCCTTTGGATCGATTGTATTGAGGGAAGTAGACGCCTCCCAGTATGATGATACATTCCTCTACCTACAGCCAGTTGGGGGAGTAAATGTGCTGACAAAAGCACAATTCAAAAATATGGCTGACCCAGGGCTTAAGAAGCAGCCAAAGCCTTACGCTTGCTAAATGTTTGACCAAAACCTGTCAGACCTGCTGGAACCATTTGTGGATGCTTTGTCTCTAAGAGAAGTAGAGGTCTACTTCCCAGTGGATGCTATTATAGCAAGCTACCCTAAAGTTGGTGCAATTATTATAGATTTCCTAGGAAAATGTGAACCGCTGAATGTACCCATTTTAAATAACTGGTCTTCATCTTACTTGGAGTGCACTAACTGTGATGTGGTAGTAGCCAAATCCTGAGTATGAGCTATAATTGACATAGGCGCTCCTGTTAACATTGTCTCCACTAAGTTGGTACCAAAAGTTGGCTTTAAAACCTGACATAGAACACCAGATGGTGTATGGGACTGCTGGAACAGAAACCACAGTCTTCAAGGGAGCGTATAGCGCACTTCCTTTGCAGTTTGGATCTGTTGTTATTATGGCACCGGCAGTGGCATTACCAGATAAACCACTATGATTTGCAGATTGGGATTGCATTTATGCGACACTATGGGGATGTTATTGACATGATGGAAGAGACCCTAGACATACTGGGACAACTGATTCCCATCTATTTTACTTCCAGGGGAGTGCCGGTTGACCTTATCCGCTCTAGTCAAATTAACCTCGCCTATAGTGATGGTGTGATACCTGTAAGTAACAGCGGATGAAGCGGAAGACTTAAATGCTCCCAACGTTGATTTACAAGTACAAAGGGATTCCGCTATGAGCTGCAAACGCTTTTAATATCTCTTCTGGGCATCTGGTCATGATTGGAATTGAGTTTGAAATTAATATACTGGGTGGTTTAAATGGAGAGATTATGGGACTACTATCAACAATCATGACTCAAACCTCATGTGGCTCCTGGGTTATTGTTACCAAGGCAAGGGGAAGTAAAAGTGTTGGTAGCAAATCTGCAGAAGGAAGTGATGCAGGTTCAGCGACACCAAGTGGTTGCTTACCTGAATTTAATCCCAATCAATGAGGTCCACCATATACACAACTTTGGTTCCTGGGAAGATCTTGGCTTGCCTTTAAAAACCCCCTTTGGCATAATGACTGTAATTCCTTGGGAGGCGCTCAATGTTCTATTGGAGGAGCAGAAGGACAGGGTGATAATCTGTTAAAAAAGTATCACAGTATCTTTGCAACTGATGATCACAACTTGGGTTGCGCTCGCAGGGTTGTACATTGGGTGGACACAGGAAACCATCCCCCTATCAGGTCATGGCCTATCCGTTATTCAAAAACAGTGGAAAAAGTTGTGTCAGCAGAAATAGATGCATTGGTAAAACAGGGAATGTTGGAACCATTGAAGATTCCCTGAGCATCTCTGGAGCTCATTGTAAAAAAGAAAGATGGCTCCAGTCAGGTAGACAATTGATTATTGGAAGCTTAATAGCATTACAAAAAAGATTCATACCCGCTTCCATAAATCAATGATGCTTTAGATCGGTTAGGTGAGGCCAAGTATTTCTCAGCCTTGGATTTGATATCAGAGTAATGGCAGATCGAGTTGCCAGCGACAGAACAAGAAAATTGTGCTGTAATTACCTCAAAGGGATTGTTCCAGCCTACACGTATGCCACAGGGTTTGTGCAACACCCCAGCTACATTCCAGAGGGCTATGGATATTATTTTGGGTGACTAAAAGATTTCTTGCGATCTTGTCTACCTTGACAATATCAATATATTTTCACGAAAATCCACAGAGCATCTTGGACACCTGGAGCAAGTATTCCGCTGCCTAGCTGAAGCTAATATCAAGATTAAGCCCCGAAAGTGTCACTTTTTCAAAGAACAGTTGGAATACCTCAGCTTTGTGGTAGACTCCAAAGGGCTAAGTCCATAGCTGGCCAAGGTGGAAGTCATCCACCAGATGACTCGGCCAAGTAATATGCGGGAATCCAGGTGTTCTTGGGGATGGTCAGTTACTACTGGCAGTTCATTCCCAAGTTCAGCTGTATTGGGGCTCCACTCTTTGAGCTACTTAAGAAGAATGCTGCCTTCACATGGACAGATCGATGTCAAACCGCTTTTACTGTATTACAAACTGCGTTGGCTAGCGCGCCTGTTTTGCAATACCCAATTTTGAAAATGAGCTTATTGTGCAAACGGATGCCTTACTTTCCGCTGTAGGAGCCGTGTTGTCCCAAAAAGATGATGACGGTGTGAAGCACCCCATTGCCTATTGCAGCCACAGTTTAACTAGCCCTGAATATAATACCCCATGACAGAGTGGGAGTGTTTAGCAGTAATCTATGCATATTAACAATTCCGGTCTACCTCCATGGGGTAAAATTTAAAGTGGTAACAGATTATGCCTCTTCTCACTGGCTACAGAATCTATGGGAACCTGAAGGACAGCTCGCGCGATAAGCTTTAAAGCTCCAAGCATATGATTTTGAGATTATGCATCAGCCAGGGGAAAAGCATCAGAATGCGGATTGTCTTTCCTGATTACCCACAACCGCCATTACAGCAGATATGGCGGACATCATGTATGTAAAAATGATTGCGGGCAGATATCAGTATGAGGCACCACCTGTGATCAAATTTTTAGATGGGCTTAGGAAGGACACCTTCTTGCGCAATGGGGAATTATATAAGCATATTGGGTAATCAACGCTGAGTTTCACAAAACCCTTTGCCCAAGCTGCGATAATATTGGATGTCCATAAAGTGGTAGGTCATGGATGGTTAAAAAAACGCTGGAGTTCTTGTGACCCCACTACTATTGGGAGAGTATGCACTACAATGCGCTCAAGCCGTTGGTTGTTGCCATCAGTGCCAAGTGGAAAAACCTTACCACAGGAAGACCACCTACCACTAATTAAGCCTCAGTTTGCATGGCATACATTTTCAATAGACGTGGTAGGGCCGCTGCCAACTGGGCGCAAACCGCTCCAAATATATAATAGTAGCCATTGACCATTTGACAATATGGGTGGAAGCAAGGGCTATCAAGGATTTGGTGGCTGTCACTACTGCCAAGTTCATCCTTGAGTGCGTCATACAGCGCCATGGTTGCCCTCAATTTATCCTAACGGATAATGGAACCAATTTCACATCCCATATATTGTTCAAGTTGAACGAGCTCATGGCAATCCGTGGGGTTTTAACTACCACCTACCACCCTGAATCTAACGGTATGGTGGAACGGGTTAATGGGACCTTGGTATTTATTCTACGCAAGCTTGTAATTGAGCGGCCATCAGATTGGACCACCCTTTTATCCACCGCTGTCTTTGTGTATAATATCAGCTACCACTCAGAAAGCAGTAAGAGTCCATTTCAATTGTTCTATTGACTACATCCAGCGCTGCCTGCATTCTTTACTCCTGCATTGAGGATACCAGAGCTGTTGAACCCTACTGCTAATTGTCTTCCTTAACAAACATGCTGATCAAGCTCCAAACTGAGGCATATTCTACTATTCTGCCAAGAAGGTTCAGGATCATGCAGCTGACCAATGTAGACGCTGCACCCTAAACAGTTTGGGGTAGGGGAATTGGCCCTGTTTCATGATCAACATGGGTTTGGAAGAAGGAACAATCTTGCCAGCATATGGAGTGGGCCATTTGAGATCATTGAGAAAATGGGGTTGATGCCTACACCATTAAGGAACCTGAAAGGGTCAAATTATCCATTGGTTACATGTGAAGTTCCTCTGATCATACAAGAAATTGGAGCCTTATCATCCAGTCAAGGAGGGATTAATGTCGCGATTCCGATATGGCTGGAAAATAAGCCCAAAGTCATCATGGCGAAATGTATGAAATCCGTTGGAATCAAACTGGTAATGGCAATTTAAGTCGCAAAATGAGGTGATAATGGGTTAATGGGAATTCGCCTTGAATAAGGCGATCAGGCAATGTTGACATTTTAAGAATACGAATTAAATTTCCTACAAATAGGGAGATAGAGAATTAAAAGAAAATTAGTTGAAACTAGGAGATTCGGTGGAACCAAACAGTCCAAGCAATGAGTGTGGTATCATCTGAAGCCGCTGTCTATGAGCGTGATATGCGATGAAGAAGGGTAGTTGGTTAATAGAGAAGGGGAGAGCAAGAAGATAGGATCTGAGGAGCTTATTCTATTTAAATAAAGCATTATAATGGGAGCAAGTGTCCCATAGTTATTATATTAACGTTTTATTCTGTTTTTAAAAAGGATCACAATCATCATAATGTGGGTTCTATTACTCAGTGGGCTAAGCCCTGTGCAAAACTCTTGTGGCAAATACTCCAGATTCCACTGTGATTATAACAGTGCCTTTAATTACTGAATCCAAATTTTAAAAATTAAATAAAAAAAGGAATTACCCAAACTTATTTTTGCTTTGGTGTCTTTTACTACTTCTAAACCACCTGCACAGACACCCAGATGGATTAAAGTCTAGCCAGACAATATACAGCTTTGAATTTTCATTCCTGGGTCATGGTGTGACTTTTAGTCAGCATTTAATGACGCCCTTCTGTTTGAACCTTTGACAACTTAGTCTAATTTCAAGATACAAGAAGTGAATTAGGTCAAAGACATATCTTTGTAAATCCTGGCAGACTATGTCATCATTAAGTGACCATTAGATAAAGTAAATACCTGGAAAATAAATCCCAGATACATGTTACTTCCCTGAATGGGGGTGTAAGTGGACAAAAGTGTCCAACAACTTAAACGTTTAGGTTGAGAACACTAACACCACGTTGGTGTTCTGTTTAAAGCTAGATCCATAATGGTTGGAGAAGCTAATCTATTTTCACATTCCACTAAAGTTATTTTCCCAAAACTAACTTAACATGAAATAAAGGTTTTTGGTCTGATACGGCTACTATGGAAACACTGGCGGATTTCAAAATTAAAAAGAGTAAAAAACCTGACCAAGATTGGAGCAGGAACCACCTCAGTATGTTACCACTCCTCGCGGATATCACTATTAGAGTACAGATGTTTTATTCAAATTTATATAGTTTTGAACTTATTGATCCATCAGAAATTTTTTTAATTGTGCACATAACTGTACCAAAATTTAATTTTTATGATCTAATTAATTATTTTTCATAAAAGTGAAATTTGGGAAGTTGTGCACGGTGCACCTCCTAGTAAATTTCCAGGCCCTGATGAGGTTCCCTAAATACTATAAAAATACTTAAAAACATCTCTCTCCTCATTTATGCCTCCATAATTAGATGTCTCAGGAGACTTGCTCTTTTCTGCAGGGCGAGAGGTGTATTGTTGACTACGTTCATATAGTGAGATAGGCTAGAATTATTCAACTGGTGCCCCGACTAGCTTATAAACACTGATTTGAACAATTCAAAAAAACTAATGGCTAAGCGCCTGATGGAAAAAACATCTGAGGTATTATCATATGTGAATATGAATTTGTACAAGTAAGATCCATATGGGATAAAATTCACATAGTTTCTAACGTCTTCCTGTCTCAAGCTTCTGTAACGCTTGTTTTCTTGGAACAACAAAAACCCTATGACCGAGTTAACTGGACATTCCTTCAGGGTTTCTCTCACAAGTCTATATTCCCAGCCAGGTTTATCAATTAGCGATTCTGCTTGCAAAAGCAGACTCTATAGCTTTACATGGATCAAGTTTTTCAACTAATTTAGTTTTTCCAAAGATGTTCCCCAACAAGGTGACCCTTAAGCCCCATTGTATAACTTCAGCTTTGACACACTAATCCACAACTCAAATGCACATCTTTCAGGCGTCAAATTCAGGCCAGCTACCGGTCATAATGTTTTGATTCATTTTCTATTGTGTGGTGGGTATCTTTAATAATTATGCTGCGTTCATCCTTGAGGCTACCATTCAAGAGAACGAATAATTAAAGAGCAGAGCTTGATGCAGACAAAACTGGATAATAATAATTAGCAATATTAAGACCTGTTGGTTACTTTTCATATTGGGTCATCAGGTTATGAAAACAAATTGACTCTTTACCAACTTTGGTCAGTAAAGTTCTTGTTAGGAGAGTGTATATAACTCTCCAGTTCCCAGCGTGGCGGTGCTCAGTGCACAGGCCCAACGCCAGGGAACTAGCCATTAGTGCCAGAGGGATTAGAGCCCAGCAGAGGGTGCTGGAGCAATAACCGCTGAGTCACAAAATCGTGAATTTTATAATAAAACCCCATATAAGGGCGACGCGGTGCACATATTGGATGGGGTTAGGCGGCCCAGGTTGGAGGGATCATGGGCGGACAAACGGTGCATGAGGGGAGAGCAGGATGGTATTTGCTATGGCAAGTATAATGGAACGCAAGATTTCCTTGAAGAGGTTCGCACACAGGAGCGTTCAGAATATCATAAAATAAAAAATGACTTTAAAACGGGATATAGGTTTACTTTGGAAGTTGACCAACAAGGAATGTTGGTTGAGGAAAACAAATATAAGCTCAAACGGGGGAATTTGGGGTATGGCGCAGTAGACCCAAGCACCAACTCACCAATAAGGTGACACAGCCATCTGAGTTGGTTGAATAAGCTGGAGTTGACTTCACTCAAGTGGTCAATTGAAGTTGAATCTGACCCAAGCGTGTTATTTTGGAAAGTGGAACAGGTTTTAAAACCCACTCCTCAAAAAACTGAATTGCACTGTCCACGTTCATTTCCTAGATTGCCCGTTTTAGTGCCTGTTTCGTTTTCAGGGGCTGGGCGTTTGGCGCACCACTGGTCCCAACCTGGGCATATTTTGCCCGGACCCAGCGTTGGTCCAGGGTGTTTTTCAGGTCAAAAAGGTCCTGAAACTTCACCTTCTGGGCCTCCAGGCGCCCAGCCTTGCCTATGGGGTTGATACCCACTGTTATGTCATCTTCAAATGACATATCCCTCTCCTCCCAATGGGGCTCAACCCCCCCTTCTAGGGGCTTGCACCAGGGAAAAGTTCTTATGGGCGGGGGCCAACTTCATGGCAGCGACGGTCAGTTGGGGTTGGGATCTGGCAGCTTGGGGAAACCACTGGTGGAAGGCATCAATTAGATCTTGAGCATGTACACAGTCGCGTGCTGGAACCCAACTGTTTTCAGCAGCATCAAAGCCCTTCCAGGATACCAGGTATTCGAGTCTTCATTTAACACAGCAGGAGGCAACTATCTCTTCCACCTCCCACTTAGGCGCCCCATCCACGAGATAGGCCTCAGGATTCTCTGGTGGGGGGCCCTCAAACAACGAGAGTTGGATCTCATGAACACCGAGAAGATCCAAAATGAAGGGGGAAGATTCAGCTGGTATGAGGCATGGCCCACCTTTCTAACAACGCGGTAAGGTCCAATCCTCTTAGGGCCCAGCTTCTTGCAAGACTGCTTGATAGGGATGTTACTTGCATCAAGCATCACTAGATCCCCTTCCTTGTATGCAGGACCTACTCAGCACTTTCCATCAGCATTCTTCTTATACACCTGCATTGCCGCCTCCAAGCTTGTGAAAACCCCCTGGTAGACCTTCTTGATGGTCTTGGCAAAGTCCACCACCGCTTCAACCTTTGACCCACAGCTGGGCTCCATGTTAAAGGCGGGGTTAAAGCCATGGCTGGCAAAAAATGGGGAACAGCCAATCATGAGTGCAAGGTATTGTTGTAGCTGAACTGGGCCATGGGAAGGTGAGAAGCCCAATCTGAATGATCTGCAGCGGTGTAACACCGCAGAAACTGTTCAAAGCACTGGTTCACTCGTTCAGTCTGCCCATCTGATTGGGGATGATAGGTAGTTGAACGGCAAGGATGAATCTGAAGATTTTTACACAACTCTTCCCAAAACATGGAGATAAACTGTGGGCCTCAGTCGCTGATGATTTATTGGGAACCCCATGTAGCGCAAACACATGGGCAACGGAAAGCCTAGCCATCTCAGCTGTGGTTATGGTGTTCTGCAAGAAATAAACTGGGCAAACATTGTGAACCGGTCCACCACTACCATGATGGCATCATAACCATATGAGACGGGTAACTTCACTATGAAATCAACTGAGATGGAAGTCCAGGGCCCATCATCCTTTTGAACTGGTACCAGCAACCCTGCTAAAGGTTGACGAAAAAGGTTTCATCTGGTTGCATACTAGGCACTCCTTGCAACAAAGGCCCACCTGAGCTGGCAAGCCCTTCCAGTTGTATGTGCGAAATATCAACTCCAAGGTATTTGCTTTCTCCGGATGACCAATGGTGATTTCATCATGATGGTCCCAAATGATGTCCAGGCGCAGTGGTCCAGCAGGTACCCAAAGGCGCCCCTGGAACCACACCATCTCATCCTTTATGTGATAGCCTCTGGATAGATCCTCTTTATTTGACGCGCTCTTTGCAAGGACCATGGCATATTTGCCTGATAGAGGCTGAGAGAGGACAACCTTTCTGAACATACCATATTCCTCCGCGTTATCCAGAGGTTCAAGCGCTGGCCCGTTAGCCATGGGAGAGGGAAGCAACGACATAATTTTACTTGGAGGGATCATAACCTGGGTGTTGTGCACCTGTACCTCCTTGGGGTCAGGGGCTAAAGCAGGGTTGCGGCTCAAAGCATCCGCCAAACCATTATCCTTGCCCTTAATGAACTCATACGTGAAAGCGAATTGGGAAAGGGTCTCATGCCAACGGGTCTGCCGTGGGGTTAGGACATGAGACGCGCGGTAGTACAGTAAGACAGGTGGTCTTTACATATGCGGAATGGTTGGGTAGAGCCATGTAAGTGGTGACGCCAATAAGTCAGCGCCTCCACCACTGCTAGTAACTCCTTGTCATAAACGGCGTAATTCAACTCTGCAAAGACATCTTCCTAGAAAAATATCCCAGTGGATGCTCTATCCCATCTTCGCCTACTTGTAACAAGGAGGCCGCTATGGCGAAGTTGGAGGCATCAGTTGACACAATGAACTCCATGGAAGGGTCGACATGGAGAAGAACAGTTGTGGACAAAATGGTGCACTTCACTGCTTGGAAAGCATCCTCCAAAGTGGGGGAAAACTGGAGCACCTTCACCGCTACCCTTGTATAGAATAGCTGCCACCTCAGACAGATTGGGTGTGAACTTCTTAAGGAACGTGCACGTTCCTAAAAAGCTCCTTAATTCCTTAACTGAGGTGGGGGTAGGCCACTCACAAATCGCCTTCTTCTTGTCTGGAGTTATCATGTGTCCTTGGTCGAACAAGACGTTGCCCAAAAACGAGACCTGGGACTTAAAGATCTCATACTTTGATATTTTTAACGTAAGGCTGGCTTCCTTTTACCGCTCCATCACTTGCTGAAGATGAGCTGCATGGGACTCCTGATCAGGGGAAAACACCAAGATATCATCCATGTATGCGACCGCGCATACCCCTAACAGGTCCCCAACGCTGCATCAATGCGGTGTTGAAAGATAGCATGAGCATTCTTAAGCCCAAAGGGCATAACCCAAAACTGGAAGATCCCTTTTCAGGTACAGAATGCGGTCAACCACTCTTGTCCCTTTTTAATTTGGATCTTATTGAACGCGTTAAGGCAATCCAGCTTAGAGAAGACCTTCGCCTTCTCCACATAGCGCGAAATCTGAGAATCCAAAGGGATGGGATGGAGGTCTGGTACAGTAACGTTGTTAAGGTTAAATAATCTATGAAGAGGCGTAAGGAGCCATCATACTCTCCACAATGAGTAGGGGGAAGCATACGTGGGAGGTATGCTGAAAAATCGCACCCTTGGCTAACTGTTCTTTTACCCACTCATCCAATGCCTCCTCCCCCCGGACAGTTAATGGGTAAATAGGAAAAGAGATACGCTCCAGATTCACCGTGAGCTTGAAGTCAAAATCAAACTCAGAGTGCTCAGGAAGTGCGTTGGTAGATGCTGCATCAAAAGAGGATTTCAAACCTTCCAAGAAAGAAGGTATAGGAAATTTCATTGAGGGCTTTGCATTGAGGCAAGGACACTAGGGATACGGTGGGGCCAATGGGCAAGTTGCCTGGGGAGTTTTCTTTGGACAAAGGCACAACAAATGTGCGACCATTCTTCATGGTGAGAGATAAGGTATTCTCCTTCAGGTTAGTTCTTACATCAAACTTCCGCCACCGCTCCACACCCAAAATGATAGGGAACAGGAGGTTTTTGATCGCACTGAAGTGATCAAACAAGTGGTACTTGCCAACATGATAATCCACCGTTCCAATAATCTTCAGAGTGGGAATACCTTGGGACGCCCCTCCTCAAAACACATCACCTGGAAAGTAACTCAGCCCAAGGTAATTAGCTAAGTTCTGTTCGATATAGTTTCCAGTAGCGCCAATATCCACCAAGATAGTGGTGGTGAGCTTCCCTAAAGGCGAGGAGAGGGTGGCAGTCAATAGAAAATACCCGGAATGGTCTTTATTTATTGAAGATAATGACAATACTTCACCAAAATTCTCATCATCTGGCTCAAGCCTGCACACAGAACTGGTGTGGGAATCAAAAAAGGGGGTGGGATATTTGGCCACTCTTAATACTGAGGCCACATACCCCACCATGCCTTCTGTAGGGCATATACTTAATTATATCTGATATGAAGTTCCTTCTCCACCTCCTGAGTGCGCTGGATCATGGTAGAGGTCAACCGTGGGTTCTCAAGGGTAATTTGATACACTGGAATAGGGTCCTCATATAAGCCATATGAACAAATAAAAGTTTCAGAGATAGAGGCCAAGGTTCTATTATAAAACGCGTTTTAAGACACAAATGACCCTATCCCTGAAACTGCAACGGAATTCCCAATGTTATCCAAGGCCATAACCACCAGGCCCATCTGCGCCAATTCCACTGGCATTGTTTGAATGCGCTGGCAATGAAAATTTGTTGATCAGAATGAAATTTAAAATTTTTGTGGAAAAGTCAGGGAATCATGACTTTCAAACATTAGAACATCCAAATCCACCAGGTAAAACATGAAGGGTTAATATTCTCCAGTTGGAGGCAACTATAATAACGCCAAGTTGCTCCAACCTTTGGGAAAAAGAGGAAACAGCAGTGCGGCTAATGACATCTGGTGCCCAAAACCTACAGCCACTGTTTACACTCTGGAAAAGTTCCACATGGAAATAGTTCATGCACATAAGAAAAAGTGGTTGTTCAAATAATGTTAGGAGAGTGTCTATAACTCTACAGTTCCCAGCGTAGTGGTGTTCGGTGCACAGGCCCAACGCCAGGGAACTAGCCATTAGTGCCAGAGGGATTAGAGCCCAGCAGAGAGTGCTGGAGTAATAACCACTGAGGCACAAAATCGGGAATTTTATAATAAAACCCCATATAAGGGCGACGCGGTGCATATATTGGAAGGGTTAGGCAGCCCAGGTTGGAGGGATCCTGAGAGGACAAAAAGTGTATGAGGGGAGAGCAGGATGGTACTTGCAATGGCAAGTATAATGGAACGCGAGACCTCATCAAAGAGGTTCGCACACAGGATCATTCATAATATCGAAAATAAAAAAATGACTTTAAAACAGGGTATAGGTTTATTTGGGAAGTTGTCCAACAAGGAATGTTGGTCGGGGAAAACAAATATAAGCTCAAACGGGGGAATTTGGGGTATGGCGCAGTAGACCCAAGCACCAACTCACCAATAAGGTGACACAGCCATCTGAGTTGGTTGAATAAGCTGGAGTTGACTTCATCCAAGTGATTGATTAAAGTTGAATCTGACCTGTTGCGTTATTTCAAAAATGGAACAGGTTTTGAAACTCTGCTCCTTAATAAACCAAATTGAACTGTCCACATTCAGTTGGTAGATTGTCCGTTTTAATGCCTGGCTCGTCGTCAGGGGCTGGGTGTTTGGCGCACCACTGGTCCCAATTTGGCATATTTTGCCTGGACCCAGCGTTGGTCCAGGGTGTTTTTCAGCTCAGGAAGGGCCTGCAACTTCACCTTCTGGGCCTTCAGGCGCCCAGCCTTGTCTTTGGGGTTGATCCCCACTATTATGTCATGTTCACATGACGGTTCTTCAAGCGCCCTCTCTTGAACCATCATTTACTTTCAGGACACCACAGGACCTGTCCTCCACAGGGGAGTTTGACTTGAGTCAGTTAGAGATTCCAACATTATGATTGATGACTATCTAATGGACAAATTAACTAAACTCATTATTTTCCTTCATGTCCAATACACAAGTAAGACTGGCCAGGTTTAATTTCCAACTCTCTGCTCTTGTCCATAATTTGTTTCACAGATCATACAATAAACTTTTCACCATCTTTCTTTGCATCAATATATGCTCTCTTACAAAAAACCCTCCAACGCATCAAGTCCTTCGCTTGTGTGCCTGCACTTATTACATTAGCTAAGCATCATTATGTATAGTATGCCGAAGTGATTCATAATGCTGGCCTCATTGATGAAGAAAACCCACGCCTATACCTCAATTTACCTCATCTTGATAATGCTCTGACTCCCATTTTGTCCACTATGATCTGACATTTTGAGCGGGAGGTGAAATAATTATTACTCCAAAGCCTCTTCCCCATCTGATATGGTTTCTAAGGCTCATAGCTGAGGTGTCATATTTATAAACTTTTAGTGTGTAATTCCTTTCTTGCATTACCATAGATAAGATGCGTGGATGTCCCACGCTTTTGGGATTAGCTCCACTAGTACTAAAATATATGCTCTCAGATAAGGGCGCCTCTGTCAATCCAGAAAACCCATTTGCTCTTGAAGTTTTTTTGGCCCAGGAATAGTAAAGATTCTGGGCTAACTAGCTATGTAAATCAAGCTTTTCAAATACTAGGCTTTTAGTTTGCCCACATAACTAATACAACTCTCCCAAGCCACCGCTGGACCAGCGCAGCAAGGTCAATATTGAAATTGACGCTTATGCTTCAGATTTTGAGATCACATATTAATATGTTAAAATTAAAGATACTGTTGGATGATAGTTATCTTAGAAAACTTTCAAAAAGAGCACAACTTAATAAGAGTAATTTAACTATAAATAAAGAGTAGCGTAAAGTAATATCTTTTACTTTCAAAGGCTAACGGATCACTTTGATATCCTTTCTTCTGTTAGGTTCACTCCAGCAACGTAGGAAAAGGATCACCTTATCTTTGAAATCCCAATGAGATATGCCCCTTCTGCATGCATTCTTATTGGTGCATCTTATGTAAACTAAGCAGCAAACCAAAGTGGTAGAATAGTAAAAAAACTATCTAAATCAAGTAAAATGGAGCAAATTACTAAGGCTCAGGATATTTCTATTATAGTCTTATTTAACCAATTGCATTATTTGTTCAGATAACAGGGTATAGTAATAACATAAAACTAATAGAGAATAGTTTACGCAATGTTATAAAATTGGCGTTTCCATTGAGATACGCCATAAATGAAATTGGGTGCAGGATTTGACCCACTGAGCAATAGGAACAATGATATGAGGATCGTTGACCTTATAACAACAAGAAAACGTTTATTAATAATATGGAGCACTTGCCCCACTATACTCTTTTATTTTATATGATAGCTGTTGCGGCTCATCCCTATTTCGCCCACTCTCAAAGCAATTAACAACCTAGCTTCCCTGATCTTCTCATCCTGCTTGTATTGTAGCACCGTTGGATAGTACCGCAATCATGGCATAGTAATTCACTTCGCCATATCTCATTGGTTCCTTCAATTCTTCATTCAATAATTCACTAATTTCCCAATCCTGCTGACTTCCCACAATACAATATCGCCTCATTTTGAAGCGCTTGAATTAATCATAATCATAACTATTTAGCAGATTCCATTTGTTCCACTATATTGACTCAGGGCTTATTGTCCAGTCATATTGGAGTCGTGATATTACCCCTCCTTTACTGGATGATAAGGCTCTTATTGCTTATACTCCCGGAGAAACTTCACATGTACTCATTTGATGATCAAACTTCTAGCAGTGTCCTTGATAGTATATGCATCCATACCTGTCTTCTCGATAACTTTGAATGGCCCAATCCAGATACTGGCCAACTTGTGTTTCTGCACAAACCCATGTTGATTGTGGAATAAAACCATGGCTCCATCCTTGAATTTTGCTAGGCCACTTAGCCATACCTGATCAGCAGCCTGAGTTTTGATTTTATTGGTTAAGCTGAATGAATACGCTTTGGCTTGTGATATAATCAGCATATTCGTTATGGTAGTCAAATAGCGTTGCAGATCCATTATGCCAGTGTCCTACACAAGTATATAGGAGCGCAGGCAAAGAAGGGTGCCATCCATAAAGCAATTGGAATGGGCTTTTTCCTGTGGCAGAATGGTAGCTAATGTTATAGGCAAACACCGCAGTGGAAAGGTGGGTACTCCACCGGAGGGTACAT
>JAKSZP010000919.1:0-21116 GCA_022478985.1 Massospora cicadina | reverse complement strand
CTGTCACTCCATGGCATATCATCCCCAGTCAGATGGGCAGACCAATCAAGTTAACCAAGTCCTAGAACAGTACCTGCGTTGCTATGCTGTAGCTGCACAGGACATCTGGGCTAACAACCTTCCCCTCACCCAATTCGCCTACACCAATGGGACTCACGCTTCCGTGGGTTTTCTCCTTATGGTGCGATATTAGATTATAACCCTTCCTTTTCAGTCAGACCCTGCTTGCATCCTGAGGTCCAAGCTGCTGTGGAACATGCTGAACATATTAGGTCTACTCAATCCTTAGTGTGGGAACACCTCACCAAAGCTATTGAAGACTACAAGAAGTTTGCAGATCATAAGTGACTCCCAGGTCATGATATAATGGTGGGCTCCTATGTTATGCTTGATAACACATCATTTGAGAATGCAAGTACCCTCCCACAAGTTCGCAAGTAAGCGTTCATGTCCTCACTTGAAGGAGGAAGACTTGGGCAATGGTGCGTTCTGGTTAAAACTGCCAGCCCATTAGAAACAGCACCCAGTCTTCCACGTTTCACAGTTGGCACCTTTTAAGGGTACGGTTCCTGTGGATCCTGAGCTGTTAAAAATTGAGATATGGAGGAAGCAGAAGTGGAAAATCTCCTAGCATCCTGCAAGTCCCCTCAGTCCATCCAGTATCTCGTGGCCTGGAAAGGCTATTCAGACTATGAAAACTATTGGGTTAAAGCCTGCAATTGTGCTAACTGCATGGAACTGGTTGAGGCATTTCACAAATCTCACCCCAACGCCCCCTGTCCCCCCCAAAAAGTTGCAACGGTAATGGCGATCAAACTGCCAAGGCGCACAAAAATGTGGCCCTTGTGCAGTTTTCTGGCGGTGCTCTTCCTTTGGAAAAAGAAAAGGGTAATAAAATTTCAGGGGAATGTCCCCTATGCGTAGATCAGTCGCTCTTCCCACTTCTGAGCAAAAAGGGGCTGAAGAGGGTGGCCATTCCCCTCATCACCTAGGCCAATCTCATCCACGTGGTAGACGAGCGCTGGGTAATGGCCTTCCCTCTCTGGATCCCTCCCCTGGTACCTTCATTCACCTCAGCTGACTTGTTAGATAGATTAAGCAAATCTATGCTGAGATCACCGAATTAAAGTTGATCGCTCCAAAACTGATGGAAATTAAGCTTGAAAAATGGAATCCGCTTGTCCATAGATGGATGAAGATTGAGTTATTAGCCAGAATTGCCGATAGTTTTTATTTTCCTAGCAGTGCAATTGTTGAAATTAACCCCCTCTCAGAATCATCGGGGATGATCCCCAATGTGCAGCCCCCATCTGGCAATTTGGGAGTTGCAGCTGATGCAGCACCTTTAACCAAACAAATGGTCCAGTGACTGAGCATGGGTGGGGTAAGCATCCCAAACCCATTCCCAACCAATTGGGACTGCCCCTATGTGGGGTGGCCCTGAGGGATCCCCGTTGCTCATTGGGCTAGATGCTGTTGTGCCAACTGCTGGAAATGCAGTTGGGTCTTGGTTCAGGCGTTTGAGGTCAAACTGACAGAGACTCGGCCTGCTGCCAAATTCTTCAATGTTGGTTCCTATTAAGCTTATCTGCCCCCATCCCCAAATATTTCACCGGTTAGGTCAAACTTGAGGGACCTGATCCCAGCTTGTTTCCGCATTAATTGACCACTATTTAATCAGCTGCATCACACTGAGAAAATTGCTGGTCACTTTTCTTCCTTTATTGTCCATTAAAAACTCTTCCCTAAAATTAGTTTTTATGTTGAAAAATAAACTGCCCTTTCTTCCACCACTCACACACCCCTCAGGGTTAATGGCCATATTTATCTGATATATTATTATGTGCCTGTACAAGATTCTGGCTCACTGGCAGTTAATGGCAAAACTCCTTTCTAGTCTCATATCTGTTGTACCAGCATAAGTGCCTTTGGCATTCTGGTTTTCCATTCAGGTGCTCTGGCACCTGGGCTGGTAGGCCAGTTTAATTCTTACTCGCTGTCTGCCTGACACAAAACCTCAACGTTCGTTTTACCAAGGTTAACTAATTTTCCCCCACAATCTGATAGGATTGACACTCATATTACCTAAATTGGAATGCATCAAAGCTATTCCAAACCTATTCCAAATCCCTCCAAACTTCGAAAATAGTATAAATACTAATTGTTGAAATTCAGATAGGAATTGCTTCTCATTTTTACCCCCGTGCTCATACTAAAAATCATAAAAACCAAATTTTATAAGTTTTTTTTTATTTTTATTTTAAAAACCTTTGTGGGATCCAGCGGCGTAACACAAATTGAGCATAACCAAGCTGGATTCCTACAGGGCCTCTAAGGATTGTTTATTATATCTAGAACAACGCGTGGTGTCCACCAGAAAAAGTTTAGAGTAACCTGAAGGATTACTGGGAAATGCTTAATCACTTTGAACAATCAAGGTTTGAACCTTTTGCTGCTTCTGGAACAATTTTATCTAGTCACCAGAAGATCTGTATGTTTCTTTTTAACTTAACTTCTCCAAAATCTCTACTAAGAGAAGGCATATAATTGCATTTATACATCTTACTAAGCTGGAAGAGATTTAAGAGATACATGAGTTTAAAAATCTGGTAAAGTTCAGCTTACCTGAGTTGCTCTTATCTAATTGTGCAGTCATTTCTCATGAACAACTTGATGGACTAACTTTGAGCCAGAAATAACAATAGATGGATCTCATATAAAATATGCAAGTCATTGTGACATATGACTATAACCTCAAATACGCTGTGGGGGTCTTGTACCACATTAGTACTGGGGATGAAAAACCCATTTGATCACAGCAAATATGGAGAAGCAAACTTAGTGACAAGGAGGTGCAGAAGGAATTAGAGAATCTTATATGTCAAGTAGTGATTGTTTCTTGCTTGACTATGGGCCAATCTGGTACTCATAGTAAGATTGATGGATCTAATAGAGACATAATTAATTACACATTTAAATTATACTACTAAAAATGATTCTTATCCTTTACCTCAAATAGATCATGCCTTGGAACAAATAGGAGGAGCCAAATATTTTACAGCTCTAGACCACATTAGGTTTCAATAGCGTATCAACCTGCCTCTTAAAGATGAAGAAAAGTGTGCTATTATTACCTCTCAAGGATTGCTTCCACTCACTCAAATTCCCCAAGGATTATTCAATTCACCAGCCACCTTCCAGCAGGCAATGGACATTATCTTGAAAGATTTGAAGATAAGCTGAACCTTAGTTTATCTTGACAATAAAAATGTGTTCTTAAAACGTTCACCCAACATTTAGCGCTCCTGGAAGAGGTCATTCAGAGTTAGCCTGAGTTCAATTAATAATTAAGTCTAGGAAATGTCAGCTATTCAAGTCCCAAATGGAGCATATGTGTCACATCGTTGACACTCAAGGAATATTGCCAGCCTCAAAAACTATATGCTATTAAACATATGAAGGAACCAGAATGTAAGTAGGTATCCAAGAATGTCTTATTAGAGGTCAGATATTGCTGCTAATTCATACCAGGATTTGTGAAAATTGCTGAGTCTCATTTCTTATGCTTCGAGAATTAGTCTCTTTCCAATAGTCTTAATAATGTTATAATCCATTAACCGGTTACAGAAGGGCTTTATTGAAGCACCACATACTGAGATATTTCAAAATTTGTTCGCCCATTTATAGTAAAATCTGAAGCATCCTTATGGCTATAGAAGCTGTATTCTCTAAGTAGAGGATGGTGGAGAAGAGAATCTGGTGGCTTTCTGCAGTTATGTTTTGGATAAGAATAAACGAAATTACACTATAGCTGAGCGAGAATGTTAAGCTGTTATATACACTTTTAGACAATTCTAGTCTATATACATGGAACCAAGTTCAATATTTTCAACAGCCATGCTCCCTTGTAATGTCTAATAAATTAAGAAACTGGAAGGTTGGTTAGTGTGAAGGGCCCTAAACTACATGCCTACGACTATAAGATAGTACATTTCTTGGGGAAAATCCATTAGATCGCTTATAAAGTTATATGGCTGTCAGTTGTAACAGCTATATCTCCCTTTCCAGAAAGACTATTAAAAAATTGAGAGCAAAGAATTACGCCAATGAAAAGCCTTTTATTTGACATATCTTGGATTAGCTAATAAAAGACACTGAGTTTGTAATGTACAATTGTGTAAAATTTTGGGGATTGACTGAAGATTATACTCCCACCTTCAGCTTAAATGGAAATAATCATGTAAGCTCATCTCACAGATAGTCATGGAGGTATAATCAAGACCCTAAAGCCAATCCACCAAGGGTATCAATGTGAAGCACTAAGATTAAATATCCAGGACGTGTTAGTAAAATGTCACAAATGTCAATCCCATCAGCCTTATAAGCCTACAACTACCCACAGATTAGTTAAGAATAATTGGACCCGGAAAAAAGTGCTATAGATATTATAGAACCCTTCCAAACAATTGTCCTTAATTTCATATATTATAGTAACAATCAATCATCCACAAAATTTGGGTGAAGCTTGAGCTACTTGAGATCTTAAAGCAATGTTATCATGGCACCTGCTAACAAAGGTAAGACTGGCCTGCCAATCTGGGTGAGTAGACACTTAAAGACAAGCCATAATACCAGGGGTATAGCCGCCCTAAGAATTTGTATTAAACTGGAAAGAGGAGAATGGAGGGTTGGTGATGCACAACTAGCGTTACTAAAGCCCTCACAAGGAGCTATGCGGTGGCAGCAGTTGTTTCAGGAGATCCAAGAAGGAAACTGGTTTGGGCACTGCATGAGGTATAGAAAAACCTTGATTATCAGCGGCAGCAGCACTCACGGCAGTGGTACAAAACTTGACAAAGTGATTGGGAAGCACTTCCTAAAGCAGAGTAAGGTTGTGACACCGCAAGGCGTCCAGATGGGGGACAAGCCCAAGTGACCACATAATAGTACCCTTAATCCAACAGGGAAGGCAACAGCATTGTTTATAATGGTCACTATGGCCCTTTCATTAAGCTTGCAGGGGAACATGCCAATTTAGATTGTATTGCAATAATTTATAACAAGAATAATTCAAAATCAATAACTATGGAAAGCTCTTATTTATTACAAACAAAATGAAAAAAGACCACCAAAAGCAACTGTTGGGGACTGTTGTTTTTAGAGGTATCTTCTCTGGGTTAGGGAAAGTGTGCATGAACTTCAGTAGACCAATCATATTTGGTTCTGGAAGATTGACACAATAAATTGCTACCAATGTTGATTTTGAAACTTACCTGACTATCAGATTGGTATCAAATTTTTTACAAAAGTTTTTTATGGTGCAATTCTGCCTTGCAAGCTGGCATAGATACACATGCCAGCTGACAGGGCGCTCAAGGCCAGGACATTTAGGGGTGTTCCTATTTCAAGTCAGACGGGTTCAGCATGCCTAAACCTGTTGGGGGTGGATACGCCTTTACTGGTGATGAGGAAAAGGCAGCGGGGCAATTTTGAATCCAAAATGAATTAAACTACTTGTACTAGATTGTAATCAAATTACCAGTTTTACCCAAACTTGAACTAGGTAAGGATGCCTCCTGGAAAGATAAGAAGCCGCGAACACCCTGCTGGCGATGGCCCCTAGCCACCACCACCCTCAGACACCCCCCTCAATCTTCTTCAACAACTCCTTCGTGATAAGAAGAGGGGGTAAAGAAACAACCTTCAAAGGTACCCCGTCATCCACCTTTATTAAACCAAATGGATAAAGATCCAAGGTTGGTGAGGGGGTGAGCAGCCTGTATGGCCCCCTTCTTTGTTCTAAAAGGGTGCTCTTCCTTGTTAAGGTGCAGGTAGTGCTCCTCAGGATTTACAAATATCAACTGAAAATTTCTAATGGAACAGGCAATTAACTAGCATGGTTTCCGCAAGTCATCCTAACAGACAATGCCACATATTTCACATCTTGAGTCATTCCCAAGCTGAACGAGCTAGTGAATCTCAAAGTTCTTACCATTCCTTATTATTCAGAAACCAGTATAGTTGTTGAACGCGCATCCAGTACCTTAGTGCAAGCCCTTAGAAGTTTGCAACAATTCTCCTTCTTGATGACCCAATTATGTGGACCCAGCTGTTTTTGCTTAGAATATAAATTACAACAGATTATGGGATACCCAACTTTCCAGATCTTGTACAGTTGACAACTTTCAATACCGCCCTATTGGGATTATGATAAACCCACAATACCCAGCTTAATTGCTCATAATAAATCTACTTGTCCATTAGGGGAAGAATCCCGCTAAAGAATATGGGAAATATTGATTATATATAATAACTATTAATTGGATTATTATCTTTTTTAGCACTAGTGGTGCCCAACCCAAAAGGGGGAGCCACCTATGCATCTTTATTTACAATTGAGCCAAACAAAGGGATTATCAGAAATCAAAAAATTCTAATAATGATTTCAGATTACAGCCTAGGAAGCCATAACAGAAGGTGAGGAAGCTTTAAGGAAACTTTTTCCAGCGACCGCTTTAGTTGGTGGACCATGGCAGACAACATCAGGGTAGGAGCATCAGCAATGTGAGGCATAAATAGGTATAATTGTGGGTTTTCTTTGTTTATGAGGCTGGTGTTGTCAATCACTTCAACATATTAAGCAAGTTGATGCTCAAAAAATATGATGAGAGCCAACACACAAGTAATTGACTTGATGTGCTGGTGGGTTTGCAGGATAATTAGGGATCAAAAAGAGAAGTACTGCTACTCCAATGTAGGTACAGCTCGCACCAAAAGTAAGCTCATCAATTTTATATTTTTCATCTTCATCAGAATCATATGGGAAATTTAAGATAGGAATACCCTCAACGTGGGGTTTCATAACCTCTGAAGCTGCTGGTGGAGTATGGTGTTGGTAGGAGAAGCTGTGGTCTTCACGGCCATTTTGTTTAGAATTTTTTAATTTAAAAACCTGGGTTTCAAGTGAAAATGGTGAGAGCGCAAATTAGGAGGATTAATAAAAAATTCCTCCAAAGTGAAATCTGGATTTACATTGAAAGGCCATTCACTATCATCAATCCATTTGAAACACTCAAATGGATTTAGATTGGTTAACGCTGGTCCAAAAACTGGAATTGGAGCAGTGCAGGAGCTTATTGGTTGCATACTGTTAACCATGGCTTATCAGCTGAAACTGATCCAGCCATCAACTCAAAATTTTGCATTCAGGTTAAATTTTTTTAATTATGTAATTTTGATTGCCCGCTGATTTAGGAGCAGTGCCATAATTCCTTAAGGTTGAGGGCATTAGGATTGTTGGGATTTTTGACCACATTACCAGATGAATAGATTACCAGGGGCGCTAGAGGATAATTCTTTAAAGCAAAGTGAATTAGATAATAGTTGACCCTGATTTTGGGTTATTAATTTTCAGGGTATTTTAGGTGATTATCCTGGTTTGGATCCATTGGGAATTTATCCAAGTGAATACTTAAGATTTCTTCAGTCAGAGTTGCTGACAAAATGGGGCATCTGATAGTTGATTGATGATTAACTCTTAGGTGTATTGATTGTTATCAGTCAGGTTTCATCACCAACCAATTTGGAATTTAAGGATCAAGTTTCAAGGTGAGTGATGCCACCTACAACTTTTGAATCAATCAGTTGGCTTGCGACCTGCCTTAATGGGTAATAAGTCCCATTACCTAAGCAGGCCAATTGCCAAATATGGTTGGTTCACCGGGATTGAGAGAAAATTTTTGGGACATGTTTTCTGACTCTTTCCATTTTAAGTCTCAAGGATGTCTGACAACGGTATCCTAGCCAGGATGGGGAAGACCATTGCTAATGAGATGACAAAGGGTTGTTCAATGGCAACATCTGCCGTTTCATCATTGAGTTGCCAACTGAGGGTTAGGCATCAAATTCCCATTATAAATTCCTCTAAAAATTCACTTAATAAAAACATTAAATATCAGAGCATTATCATAATATACTTTAGCATAAAAACATTATTTTATTCTTCTTCAAGGAAATTATTGCTATGTGCTTTAATTGGAGAATCTTTAAGATAAAGAGTAAGGTTTGAGAATACAGAGAAGAGAGGGCTGAGCTAAAACGGGAATTGCTGCCAACTGTGTGTCACCAGAGAGAGGCCATAAACTAGGATCTGAGCGTGGATCAAGTTAGGCGGTATAATGGAATGAATTACTATTGAGGACATATTAAGTATTTTGAGGTGAAATACTGGTCAAGCACTAGACCCAACACTAGTGATCTATTTAACTATGGATAATAGTCTTCATACTATTATCAATCGAATATATATTATTATCAGACAATGCAAAGGATTGCACAACACCAAATCTTTGCAGTTAACCATCCTAGGAACTATTAATCAATGAAGAACCTAGATTTTAATAATCGGTGCTCACTACAGGGGTGTAGTTGAAAAGGATATACTAGGACACAATATCATACAGGGATAAGTTAAGAAAACTCTGGACGGAGTTGGCAACCATCAATAATTACGCCTTTATTCTGTGGATCATTGAGAATTTGCTGCCTTAGATGAGAGTTACCAAGGTCAAGGAAGGAGTCAAAAATTGCACTAGTTTTGGCAATGAGTTACTTGGAAAAGTAACGTAATTGAAGAAAAAGGAAGGAGATCTAGTTCAAGAAGTCTATTCTTGAAAATGGAACGTGAAGCAGATTGAGTTTGATTACGCGCATTCAGTGCAGATATAAAGCATCTGATTAAGCAAGTCGTGGAATTGAAGCCTCACAAATGTGAATGTGAGCCATATGCGGCGATGTATGCCAAAGAAAGAACTCCACAGACTCCAGTTGAAAAGATGACTACCACACAAAATATGCATCCCGCTTTCACAGCTATTTCAAATATGACTCCCAAAAATACTCTTCAAGTCAGTCAAGCAGCCAAACCAAGAGTGGTGGCTATAGAAATTTTGGAGGAATTTAAAGCGACTCCAAAGAACCTACTTTCCATTGGGATAACGCCCCTGCATTTTTCCAATTATTTGACATGACAATGTTTGGTAATGGTAATTGTCAAAAGGCTTTGATGGTAATGAATTTCTTGGATAACAATTGTCAGAACCTGGTGTATCCTCATCTAGATGGGACAGCTGGTTGTACTCAGAGGCCAAGGCGGCCATTATGAAGGAATTTAGAATTCCCATTCTCACGTTGAAGCGCAAGAAAGAATTCATGGGAATTCATTTCCAGAAGGATGAACCCTTAGCAAGTTTCACCAATTGTTTCTACCAAGAATTGCAGAATTCGGTTAGAGGAAAGTGCTGGATGATTTTGATGCATGGATCACGCTGTAAGAGGCTCTTCAGCCCTATCATGATTTACATCAAACGATGCCTGCCATGTCACAACTGTGATTACCACCTCACAGATGGGTGGATCAGTTGAAAATATTGGGAGATACCTTCAATACTCCAAATAGGAGTTTCAAACCAAATCCAGAATAACTATCTTTTCGCTCAGCGTAACTTTCTGAGCAAATTATATGTAAATATAATCTTGATTGCCCGCCATAGTTTTTCTCTGATGTCCTCGGATTCCCTGCCAGCTGCCCTAGTGTGGGGCAGTGGAGAAACTCCCCCACCATTTTCCATATGACAGGAAAACGCGCTTAGACTGGCTCACCCAGTCATATTAAAACCTTGGGACGATCTGTTCCTCCCAAGGACTTGAAGACCACCTCGCTTGAACCCAAGTGGTGCCCCATTGCCCCCTGGTGCTCCCCTGGAGCAAATGCATTATGGCCTTAGGGTCAAATATGGTTAACTTTCCTTCTACCTTAACCAAACCATTATCAGAATGGCTCAGGCGGTGATGCATCCCACCACTTTTATTGACTTCCACCCCTATAAGGATATTTTGATCTCAGCTTCAGCTGTGAAGCTGATGTCACTGTGGCAACGGTGCCCCTGGTCTTCCAGGGTACCCCTCTCCCAACAACTTGGACCCAGCTCCCAGCGGACACCACTTTGGTGGTTCAGTTTGCTGGTTTGCCCACCCACCTCCCCCGTGCGGTGCTCCACCAGGAGCTTATGGATGGTTTGGAAGCCTATGGCTCCAACCCCATCTTACAATTTGTGGTCTCAAATGGGGCCACACGCCTTGCTAGGCCTCGGTCATATGCCACAATAAGCCCTGAATCAAACGAAATTGCTCTGTCAAATCCCCCTCATGCTGTTATCCCCTCAGCCCCTGACCATCCGTTCTGGGCCCGCGTCAAGGGAGGACAGATGATCTATCTATCCTGTTTTGAGTTGGGCCACTCAAAATGCAAGTGCCCATCCCTAGCTGCTTCTGATGGTGCTGATTTTTTATCCTCCAGCCTTCCTTCCGCTTCCCACTCTGCACCAGCTTTGGTATGGTGTACAATCCTACCTTTACCTCCCCCAAAGCCTGCTGCTGCAGCCACCAATAGGCCTCCTCTCGCCCCAGTGCCACAAACTCTATCCAATCAAGCAAGGGATTGGGCCCCAGTTCAATCCCATGCATCCTCCAATGAATCAACCAAACCTCAACCATACGCCAATTCCCAAATTCAAAAACAAACAGAACCCATGGGAGTTCTTAAATGAAATTTTCAAATTAGGAAATAATATTGAAGAACCATCGCTGCAAGTTGACTGGTTCTGTATTGCAAAATGGGATGCATAATTCCCCCCTTGTTTATATGCCCCAAAGCTAATTGCTGAATCATTCTACAGCGACCACCAGCTTGCAGTAAAAGCAGCCACCACACCAGATTGTCATCCCCTCCACATAGCTACCACCAAATCAGTGGCAGCACTCACAGGAGGAATTCCACCTCCTGTTATCCCTGAAAATCTTACTCCAAAAAGTAAGATTAACGTAAAACTACACAAAAATGTCACCAATTCTATCCAGAACGTGGTAAGTGTAGCACGGAATCTGAAAGATAAGATTACCTAAACCAATATTGCAACGTTTGTTAAACTATCAGACGCCCACATCAAGCCAAAAAAGCTTTAGCTAAATATTACTGCCATTTTTATGGTTGGCAATTACACAGAAGTACCAATCATCAGTGATATCAAACCACATACTGCTAATGCCCCGACGCTCTTGATATCTGCCTTGACATGCACCCTACTCTGGGAAGAGATAACTGCTGCTCAAAATGAGCCCCCTGATCCCCCTCCCCTTCCGCCATGGAGGGATAAGCAGTCTCCGCTGCTCACCTGGTTGGTTGTTTTATTAGTGTGATTCATTCAATTGCTCATTTGGGAGTTTTGTTTAAATCAATTAGTTATGTTATTTTTTAGTTTAAGTTTTTAGTTTGGTAATATCCGTCCCCTGGTCAGCTTACCTCAGTTAAATAAAAATAAAAATAAAAAGGTTCAAACCAAATCCATTACAAATTTGAATCTAACAAATGGTCCGAGGGCAATAAGGAGTTGAATAACTGAATCATGCCAGAAAATAAGACCAAAGAGTTTAAGTGGACCAATAAGAAGGAAAAAATCTGTTACCAGTGTGGAGGAAAAGGACACTTCGCTGTACACTGCAATAAGTTTAAAGAGCAGATCAATGTGGTCCAAGCAAAAGAGTCCAAACCTGCACAGGAGTTGGGAAAAGAACCTGTGGCCTAGACTGGGAACAGTTTAGAGCTGCGGAAAAGCATGTTCCTTTTAATATTATGCATAAAGAAATTGACACTAGTGATCTTTTCACCAATGATGACGTGCAGTATCAGCTATATCAAGTGATCAATATACATGTGGATGTGGTAACAAGATCCATAGTGAAGGGGATTGACCCTGAAATAATTAAGGAAGTTACATGGCCTTACATGTGACAACTGGTGGACAAGATTTGACCGCAGATAATCTAGAAAAATGGACTTAAGTCAGATTAGATGAAGCAAACCTGTCAATCCCCCTTAGCATGATCAAGGAATTGTTTTCTGATCTCTTGGCACAAATAATTTTTACCCTCAATTTGGCAAAAAATGCTACTATATACTTAGTAAATATGATTTTACAATACTCTGAGTGTACATATATAGATATACTAGTTAACCAAGTATAGGTGAGGGCAATAGTTGACAGTGGAGTGCCCACCAACATTGTTTTGACCAAGATGGTAAAGAGGATGAAGATCTTGTCTGTTTTAGAACACAAGAAAGAATGTGGGACAGCCAGACTGAATACCACAATCTCCTGTGGAGTGTATAGCGCTCTATCACTTTGATTTGCATCCTTATTGGTTGTCTGCCCCAGCAATAGTTTTGGTCAACCAAAAGCAAGATATTCTGATAAGGATGGAGTTTCTACAAAAATACTGTTAAATGTAACTTTAAGATAATATGTTGTCCATATTGGGTCAGACTTACCATTATTTTATCAGAAAGTTGGGGAATCTCCACTAATTAGGAAAAAACTTTATTGATATGATCTAGAATGAAGGCATTGTTCCGATTTAATACCAATTAGTTGGCCAGAAGCGATGAGAAATGCTAATGGAAATCCTAGATAATTAGGGGAATTCCGCTGATAATTAAGAGTATGTGAACCATAATGCTTGGATCACAGATAATAGTTGATATGAGGGTTGACATTGGAGATACCAGATCTGCTGTATGGGGAAGTTGGAAACCCTGGAAGAAGTCTAGAGCTGAGCCATGGGTGGCTCTTGGAATAATTATGCCAGGCCATGATAAAATTCGAGTTCTCCTGGCAAATTTTAGTGAAAACCCAATAAATTGAGAAGAATCAGATTGTTGCATTGGTTATCTAATCCTGACGGCTGAATTAAGGAAATTACATGATTTTGGGACCCTGAATGAAATGGGATCACCATTAGGGGTAACCAAAAATATTAATTTATTGGTTGATTGAGAGAAACTTGCTGATTTTATGGACAGACAGCAAGAGGAGGTGCTTGTGCTATTTGACAAGTATCAGGAAGTATTCACCTAGGATGATAACAATTTGGGATGTGCAAGAGATGTAATCCACAAGTTCAATAATGGAGAAAGTTTTCCAATATGAATGAGACCAATCTGACGGTTGAAGGCGGCCAAAGCAGTAGTGAAGGAAGTAATCAGCAAACTAGTGAAGCATAGGCTTCTGGTTACATTATTGAGTCCCTGGGAAGACCCTATCCTTATTGTGAAGAGAAGATGGCTCTAGCCGGGTGGTTATCAATTATTGAAAGCTGAATAATATTATATAGTAGGATTCATGTCCACTAACAAGAATTGATGATGCAATAGATTGATTAGGAGAAGCAAAGTATTTCTCCACAATGGATATAATATTAGGATATAGGTAAATTGATTTGCCAAGAAAAGACCAAAAGAGATGCGTGGTTATCACTGCGCAGGGGCTATATCAACTGACGAGGATGCCTCAGGGTCTATACAATGCGCCTGCGACGTTCTAGAGGGCCATGGACACATGATAATGACCTGAAGTTGTTATACGTCCTGGTGTACTTGGATGATAGCTATGTGTTCAGTAGGACAGTTACTGACTATTTGCACCACTTGAAGGAAGTTTAGTGACTATCCGCGGCTAACCTGAAGATTAAGCTAAGAAAGTGCCAATTCTTCAAAAAAGAGTTAGAAAATCTGGTATTTGTGATCAACTCTAGTGGACTGCACCCGCAAGCCCAGAATATTAGAGCCATAGAGTGAATGGCTGTACCAAAGAGTGTCCGAGATATCCAAGAATTTCTTGGAATTGTATGATACTACAGAAGATACATTCAGGATTTTGCAAGAATTTCTGAGCCCCTCTTCCATTTACTGAATGATCCAAAAAAATACTCGTTTGTAGTGAAGAGGCCTAGAGTTCCTCTAATGAATCATGCAGTATTTTAATGATTCTCGAATTTTGAAATATCCAAATTTTGATTGAGAATTTATAATATAAACTGATGCTTCATTAACTGTAATTGGCGCCATACTGAGCCAAGTAGATGAATTTGGAGATAAACATCCAGTGGCATATGTGAGTCAGACATTCTCAGATGCTGAGAGGAATTTCACCGTGACTGAGTGTGAATGCCTTACAGTCATTTACGCCTGTAAACAGTTTTAGGTGTATATTCATGGAAAGCACTTTAAATTAGTGATGGACTACTCCTCATTGCGTTAGCTACACAATTTAAGAGAACCAGAAGTATGACAGGCCCGATGGGCACTAAAGCTACAGTCTTACAATTATGAGATAGTCCACTGAGCTGGAGCTTCTCATCAGGATGCAGATGGCTTATCGCAGCTACCAATGGTCCAGGTGGTATACCAGCAGGCGGATAAGCTATTACAGAGAATGGTCAACATAGAAATTGGGAGAGAGCCCCAAGGAATTCAAGGTGCACTTCAAAAAGCGATGAAAAACACTGAGACCATGGATGAACAAGTTTTCAAGCTTAATAATGGAAAGTGATTACTACTCCCAAAGCCTTCATAACGAGCAGCTATCATTTAAGCCGCTCATAAGGTTGTTGGGCATGGAGGCCTAAGAAAATCAACCAACCATATATGCCAGTACTACTACTGGGAGTCCAAGAACTACAATGTCGTGGACAATCTTGCTTGCTGTATGGAGTGCCAGTTGCACAAAGCACATAAGAATATGACTGGATACTGACTGGTCCACCATTGATTTGCTTGGCATACAGTATCCATTGATGTAATAGGACCAATGATGATGAGCACAGGGGGAGTTATATTCATCATAGTTGTAATTGACCATCTGACAAAATTGGTCAAGATGAAGGCCCTGGTGAGATTAGATGCTACCAGCACTGTAAAGTTTATCCTAGATCAAGTAGTATACTGACATAGATGCTAGCAGGTCTTGCTGAGCAATAATGGAACGAATCTCACATCTCATGTGATCCCATGATTAAATGAAATATTGGGGATCGGAGAAGTTGTGTCTGTACATTACAGCTGGAGACAAATTTACTGGTAGAACGGGTCAATGGGACACTGGCTGCGACGCTGAGGAGGCTAGTTGTAGGGAGGACTTCTACAGGGGAACATACCTTAGTTTGGTGATTTTCACCTACAATATAAGTCATCATACAGCGGCAGGAAAAGATGCCATTTGAGTTGATATATGGAAGAGAGGCCATGTTGCCGCCGAAATTTTATATTTGGTGGTAGAACCAATATTGGGGATGAGTGCCAAGCAGTACCTGAACCAATTGAAAAATATCCTGATTAAATTTCAATTGCAAGCACTTGATACAGCTTTTTTTAAAAAAAGGATTTGGGCAAAAATGATGGATAAGAATTGACTGGATTTATCAGAATACCAAATAGGCGAGAGTTGACTATTGCAAAACGCATGATTTTGGGAGAAAAAAAAAGCTGGATGCGTTGTGGTCAGGTCCATTCAAGATTATCTTTAAGATAGTGACAGACGCCTACTTAATCAAGAACCTCTTGGATGGAAGTATAGTAAATTGAGTGCATGCTAAATATTTAATGCATTTGATCAATAAAAATAATAGTGGAAAATGAGATCCTAAGGGACAACTGAACCATTATATTGGTTATGTCCTGATGATTTGGTCAAGTCAAAAAAGGACCACTGAACTTAACTAGATGGTTAAGTCTTAAAATAAGATCACAGAACCATAGAAAACTGGTAGGTCTAAGTATATCTAGGATCCAGTTTGGGAAAATAAGATAAAAAGATGGACCGCTGAACTGAAAAAAGGTCATGTTCCATAGAAAAAAGAAGAAAAAATAAAAGTTTGATAAAATTATAGTTGGAAAAAATTAATTATTAAAATACATATAGAAGGGGCTCAATCAAATTGACCCCAATGTTAGGGAATTCTGGCGCTGCTTCCAAAGCAGCGGCCAATCAAAATCTAAAAATTTAAAACTTTTGAAAATTTGACCAGATTAAGGAATCCTGAGTTGATGGCTGAACTGGTTTCAGCCGGTTTGCCATGGTCAAGAGCACATGGCCAATAAGCTCCAGCCACAGCGCCAATTCCTGTGGCTGGCCCAACGCTGGCCAAATACAATCTATTTGAGGCTCTCAAATGGTTTGATGAGGAAAAACGGCCATACCACATGAAACCTGATTTTGCTTTAGAGGAGTTCTTTGTTGACCCTCCCAAATCACGTTCCCACCGTTTTCATCCAAAAAATGGGTTTCCCATTTATAAAATATTAACAAAATGGCAGTTGCAGCTGCAGCTGCAGCTGCCCCAGACAACACCCTCCTCCACCAGCAACTCCATGGGGCAATGAAGCCCCTTGTTGAGGGTATTCCTATCCCCTTTTTTCCCATGATTTTGAGAAAGATGCAAAGTACAAAATTGAGGAGCTTGCTTTTGGTGTGAGCCACACTTGCATCAATGCAGCAAAAACTTCTCTTTTTGACCCTAATAATCCCAAAACCTGCCAGCGCATTAAGTCATTTACTTGTGTGCTAGCGCTCATCACTTTTGCTGAGCATTAACTTGCTCAATACGTTGAGGCGATGGACACCACTGGCCTCATTAATGAAGAAAACCCCCAACTATACCTCCTTATGCCCCATGTCGCTCGATGCTCCCACCCCAATGCTGTCTGCCATAGTCCGCCAGCTAAAGCGGGTGCTGGACAAAAGTTTCCCCAAGGCTCCTCGCCATCTGATATGGCTTCCTAGGCTGTTAGCTGAGATGCCATATTAGGAATTTTTTAATTTATATTAATCCCTTTGTTTGGCCCATTTGCGAATAAAGATGCGTGGTGGCTCCCCCTTTTGGGTTGGGCACCACTAGTACTAAAAAAATTAAAATACATATAGAAAAAGATATTTTTTATAATTTTATTTTTTACTAGTTATCCTTGACTTGTGGATGATTCCAACTATGTCACCTCTTAGGGAGGGAGGATGGATCGCAGTAGGAGTAAACAAACCTTTAAAATCTATTTTTATTTATCCAAGGCAAGCTGATTAGGGGACAGACATTACCAAAAGAAAGAAACGACATGAAACCTGAACAGGGTCAACTCCATCGAAGAAAGTTTCTCCACCTCTGGATTGAGACTCAAATTTTTCTGGTTACGTCATGGGTAAGGTTTTCGTGTTATTAGACCTACTAACCGCCAATAGCTTCCTTTGGCTGGCACCCTGATCGATGTGCAAAGGGTGGAATCAAACCTGCAACCTTCAGTTTGGTAGCCATATGCCCTTACTGACTCGCCTTCCACCATAAACCTTTGAAATCTATTTTATTTATTTGAGGCAAGCTGACCGGGGGACAGACATTACCGAAATAGAGAAAGTATTGACATGAAACCTGAGCAGGGTCAACTCTGTTGTAAAAAGTTTTTCACCTCCGGATTGGGACTCGGATGTAAGCCCTACCAACTCGCCTTCCACCCCCTTAAACCTTTGAAATCTATGTGAGATTGGATTCTAGTGAGGACTAGACCTACTAAAACCAAGTTTGTTGAGCAGAAGCCAATCCCTGCGAGAAAGTGACTAGGGGAAGAGAGATGGAAATGTTGGAACATGCAAAATGTGTAAGTCTAAGGGAACGTCCCCTGTGCGTGGATTGGTGATCTCCATTTCAAGATAAAAAGGGTCTGAAGAGGGCGGCCGTACCCCTCATTACCCAGGTTGACCTCACCCACATGGTAGATGAGCACTGGGTAATACCCTCCCTCTTCAGATCCCTCCCTCAGTACCCTCGCTCACATTGGCCGAACTTGTCCTCCAGATTGAGGAAATCTATGCTAAGGTCACCAAATTGAAGTTGAAGGGTCCAAACCTGATGGGAAGAAAGCCCAATGATCAGAAACATATTATTAAAAAGGGACAAACATCAATTTTTTTGGCTAGAATTGCTGACAGTTTTGACTCAGCCAGCAACATGATTGCTGGCGCTAAACACCTCTTAAAATTGTTGGAGATGATCCCCAATGTGCAGATGGTATCCCCAGAAACTATCATAGACAGTTTGAAACCCCTATCCAGCAAATCAGGAGTTGTGGCTGACATAACTCATTTGACTGAAAAAAAGCCCCAGCAATTGGGCATGGGTGGGTTTGGCATCCTGAACCCATTTCTAACCAATTGGGATCGCCCCTACATAGAGTGGCCCTGGGGAATTCCCATTGCTCATTGGGCCAAATGCCATCATGCCAACCAACAGAAATGTGGTCAAGCCTCAGTTCAGGCGTTTGAGGTCAAACTGACAGTGACTGGTCTGCCACTGATCCTTTGATATTGGGTCTAATTGAGATTATCTTCCCCATTCCCCAAAAAAATTCTCTGGTTTAGTTCGAATTTGAGGGACCTGATCCCTGCTTGGACCCACTACAATCAAACACTATTTAATCTGTCACATTGCACTGAGAAATTATTAGTCAATTTTATTCATTTATATTTCCAATAAATCCCATTACCTAAAATTCCAATTTTTTATATTGAAAACCAAACTGCCATTTCCGCCTAATATTTCACCAACCCTTGGGGTTTATGGCTGTGCTTACCTGGTATTTTGCTAGGTGCCTATACTCAATTAAGGCTAATGGGTACTCAATGGTGGAACTCCTTCTTAGTTCCTTAACCGTCCTACCAGCAGCAGAGCTATGGCATTATGCTTTGCTGTTTGGGTACTTCAGCACTCAAGTTGGCAGGCTGATCTAAATTTAAGTTGCTGTTTGCTTGACATATTTGACCAACCATCATTTCTAACCATTTCCGCCTATTTCGTTGATATTGGCATAGCAATGGCCCTTTTTTCTTAGCTGAACCAGGTTGTGAAGAAACTTTACTCAGGTCACGATAGTCTAGTACCTCCCAAACTGCCTGAACCACATCTCATAGTTGCTGCGGCTATTGTGCCCATGTCAGTATGTTCTGGCATTATGACTTGCAATGGGTTCACTCCCACCAAAGAACCTGACAGTTTCCCCTGATCTTAATACCATCTCTTCCATATCAAAAGATTTGACTTCAGCGGTCAATAAAGAGAATCATGCCTACTTTTTACTGCCCATGAAGACTAGTATCAGAGCTTACCACATATCCTTTGAGGCTTTGGTATACACTGGAGCAGTGGGTGTTTTTATGAGTGTAGAGCTAGCCTAACAGTTGGAGCTCGACCTGAACTTAGGTCCTTAAGTGATGGTTGCTTCATCAGCCTCCCAGACCTCGTATCTAGTCCGTCAGTTGGTTACTTTCTCAGTACATAAGTTTAGCTTTGCGATCTATTCTCTGCAATGCCAAACTTGGTGTTTCCGGTTATCTTGGGGGTCAGATAGTGGCATTGACAACATATAAAGATTCACCTGGAGTCAAATATATTGTCATTTGTTAATGATCAAACGGAGGGAGAATTTCCCTTAGTCAATACCCTCAAGAAAACACTAGGCCGAATCACCATCACTTCCTTGTTTCCCCTGCAGGCCTTCTGGCTGATTTTTTGAAGAATTGATGTGCTATAAAAATATTTTCAATTTCAAAAAAGTGGACACTTCCCCCCACAAAATTCAACTTGGTATTCTGACCATCAGTAAAGTTGGTGGACATCAACTGCCCCTTGTATCAACATACAGCAGAGGGGGAGGCAGCTCTTAATACTTGGTTAGATGATATTCTTAATAAAGGGTGGTTGTTTAAAGAGATGTCACCAATTGCCTCTCCCATCATTTTTGCCAAGAAGGCTGATAGTTTCCTCCATCCCTGCATAAATTATGGACAACTAAAAAAAATAGTAATCAATCCCTACCAAAACTTTTCTCTCTAGTTGCAATCACTTTTGGAACTTATTCAATTCAAGTCTGAATCTAGTTTGATAATCTCACAGAGGAGATTTGTCTGCGCCCATGTCAGGGAGCAGTTGGGCAAGTAAGGCAAGAGGAGCAGGTGGTAGGCCTGCAGCCTCAAACGTTTGGAAATGCCCCAGAGAAACTGGCGGAATAGAAAAAAATTAAAAAAAAACTGGCGGTCACTATTTACCTGGTATCCTCACTTGGAAAGTTGATTTAACCAGTATATCAACACGCAGCACTCCAAAACACTCTCGTTGGTGATATTTGGAGTCCTGTGTTTCTGGACATCCAACAAACAGCTCTATGGGAAAAATTTTGTGGGGATGTGCACACTTTTTTCCTGACCATGGTGTACATTGCACCTCACTCCATGTCACGCGGTTGGCTGGACCTTGGTTTTAAAAACAAGGAGGCAGAAGATGAAGCTGCTGCGGTGCGCGTAGTGATAGACCTCCCTGAAGGGCAATGGGTCTTTGAAACCAAACGCACCAGATGGACAAAATCCAACCAAATTTTCCTCACGTTTGACTTTTTGCCTACTACACTAAAATGTGACATTTTGGAGCAACACCTGAAAAATGGTCTCACCGTTTACAGTGAAATACTATATTTTGAGATGCAATGCTTTACGCTGATGCCACACATGTGCACTGGCAAAGTCATCGCAGTTCTGACCCCAACTGAGGATATCACAAAGGACCTAACACAGATCCCGCACTCCACATCTTTCAATATTGAAGGGCATACCACCCACCCTTTCCAAGTAACCGTGGACAGCGCGCCCCCCCATCTGCACACACTGTGATGCATTCAGCCATAAGGCACATGCATGCCCCACCAAGGAGGGCATCACATTTCAAGAGCACCCCTTGGTGGCCATGGCCAGCAGAGAGGCGCACTACGAACCAACCGCAAGCACCAAAGAGGTTTTCCCATGGGGAGCACAAGGCTGCTACCTACTGGTAAAGCCTATTTCCCCACAAGAGTGGAAGAAGGCCAAGAAGGCCCGCAGGGCCGCAGCCAAGGAAGTGGCCAAAGTCACCACCGCTATCCCACACTCCCAACACCAGGATGACATCAAAACCTTCACGGTGGAAGCAACTTGGGAATCCATCAACCAATCAGATTGGGAAGCCCATGCCAATTGGGCCACCCAATCTGAGGATCCAATGGGTGACTCAATTTCACCTGATCTTTGCAACCAAGCTCCAGTTGAAACTGACTTGGGGTCCAACCTACCTGAAAAATTTTTTTTTGACCCAATTGTTGGTGCACCAAACTCATCCGCACCACAAAAAATTTGTTTGATGTCAGGGAACAAAAG
>JAKSZP010000918.1:0-21195 GCA_022478985.1 Massospora cicadina | reverse complement strand
CTTCGCTTTTTGTTTCCCCATTGTTGCCTCCACCAGTTCCGCTTTCCCCCTCGCTTCATCAACTGGGTAATGCTGCTTAAAGAATCTGCAACAATGGCAGTGCGTGGCCCTGGCTTCCTCACGGAAGTAGTCCGCCCTCAAAGGGGCCTACGCCAAGGGGACCCCCTTAGCCTACTCTTATATAACTTCAGCCTTGACCCACTACTTCGGAACGTGAATGCCCGCCTCAATGGGGTCTATGCACCAGGCCAAGCCCAGTCAAGATGATGGCGTTTGCAGATGGTTGTGTGGTTGAGGTGTCTAATAATCAAGATGCACGCGCGCTTGAAGCTCTCATCCAGGAGTATTCCCGGGTAAGTAATGCTGCACTGAATGCTTCCAAAACTGAAATCCTCCTTGGCTGGTATCAAACCTTCTGGGCCCCTGCGACCAGTGCCCAGCCCGGCCCATCTGCTCGCACATGTGCTCGCCTTCCCTGCTCACCCCACACCGCCCCACTGGTGCTCCCCTTTGTGCCACGCCCTACCATAGGGCCAGTCTGCCATCTGGGCGTGCGGGTGGAGGCAGGCGGGTATGCCTCTGCAGTAATGGAGAGTCATATTCTAGACAACGTGACGAAGTGCATCGCCTCCCTCAGAGCCCACCCTACTTCCCTTACTGGCAGGGTTGTTTTAGCCAACTCTATGCTCCTCTCTAAAGTCTGGTTTGGAGCCCACACAATCGCCTTCTCCCTGGGTTTTTTCAATTCTATGTATGCCCTTCTACAAGGGTGGCTATGGTCAGGCCGCCCACCACCAGTGCGGCTTGAGGTCATGTTTGGCCCTCGTCGTCATGATGGCATGGGCCTGCTCGCCCTTGAAACCCATGCTGCCAAGATCCTGGGCACCTGGATTGCAGCTGTCACCGCCCCTATGCTCCCCTCCCAACACTGGTCCCGTGCAGCCCATTCCAACTTCTCCCGCACCCTGGGCCTTAACAACCCATCGCACCCTCACTCCTTGATGAAATATCTGGCTTCTCGCCCATCGGCCACAGGTCCTCACAGTACTAAAATCCACTACAAACGAATTCTCCTCTCCATGCGGAGCGCAGAGTGGAGAATCCATATTAATAACACAGCTCAGAGAGGCCGCCCCTCTCCTCAGTTCACACAGAAGGTACAGGGGTTAACCATTCAAGATGGCTTGATCCCCACACGGCCCCATGAAATATCCAGGGTGGACTACCTGGACATGATGGACATCCCTTATTCCCTTGAAACCCAGAAGACTATTTGAAAATACGTACACCACCCTCTGTTGCAGCCTCAAATCCGTTCCCATGTGTGGCACTGCCTGAGGTGGGTGTACCATATGGCTGAGCACTCTAACGCTTTACACTCATCCTGTGTTGTGTGTGGCCAGTATGGAATGCTGTTCCACCTCCTGGAGAAGTGCCTTACCTCTATAGTGATATGGCGCGAAGTTCAACGTCTGCTTGGCCAGGATCAAACACATCCCTTCAGTCTGTCAAGAGATATGTTTGCTATATCCATGGTATCCCCTCTTTCACCCTCCCTCCGTGCTCTGGTGGTCACAATCGTCATGTGGAATATCCACATGATTGTCTTGGATGCCATAGCAGGCTCCACCCCCACCCTCCAAGAAGCTGTCCACAGATTCCGGTCCCATTTTGGTGGACCACTTTCAGGCGTGGATGTTTGGGTACCTCCCACCACGTCGCCAACAGCTGATCTCCACCTGGTTCCCAGTTTGGTTCATCAAATCAGACCCTTTCCTCCACACGTGTTCAATTGTGGTTATGGCCCCTTTACACGTTCCCCCCTCCTTCCCATAGTGGCGTTCCCGCTGGCAACAAGACATAGCATCGCTTCTCTGGGGTGCCTCCCCTGGTACTAAGTTTTGTCTCGCCTGAGTCATATTTGGAAGTGTCCTTCCCATGGTCGGCCTTCCCTGCAATAAATTAAATTAAATAATAGTATGAAGACTATTATAAGTAGTTGAGATTGAACTATTTTTCATCCCAACGCTTGGCCAATATTTCTGATTAAATGCTCTTGAAGTCATACTCATAGGGATTTGTTCAAATACTCTTGTCCACCCAATCTTCGCTAAGATACCCAAATGACAGTCTCTCTCAGACCAACACACAGTCAGCAGCTATCTCTGATTGTAGTTCCTTCGTCTCTAGATCCCCGCTCAGATATTTACTCTTCTCTCTGAGAGTCTCCCAATCTTTGTCTTTTGCAATAATATCCTTGAGATGGAATGACACAATAGAAGCTGATAGTCTAACTAGACACCAAATCAATAATATAACTGTAGATAATGCTTTTTTTAATTAATGTTTTTTATTATCGTAAATCCTAGGGAATTATATAGTAGGGGATTTGGCTGTCTAACCCTCAGTTGACACCTCTTCAAAGAAACAGCAGCCATTGCCATTGAATCACACATCCTCATCTCAGCAGCAATGGTATTCCCCATCCTGGCTAGGATTCTGTCATTGGACATCCTCAAGACCTCAAATGGAAAGAGTCAGAAAACGTGTCCCTAACATTTTCCTCTTGTTTAAGCAAACCAACCATAATTGGCCAGCGACCTGCTTAGGTAATGGGACTTATTACCCATTATGGCAGGTTACTCACCAACCGATCAATTTGCTAGTTGCAAGTGGCATCACTCTTCTCGCAACTTACTATTCATTCCCAATCAGTCAGTGATTAAACCTGACCAAACCCAATCGGTACACCTGATAGTTAATCACTATCTGATGACCCTATTTTGTTGGCAACTCCACCCGATGAGATCTTAAGTTTTCACCCATATTGATCCCCAACAGATATGACCATATGAATATCTCAAAATCCCCTGAATGTAGTTCCTCCAAAACTCAGGCCAACTGATTTCAAATTCACCTCACATTAGGGAATTATACCCTAGCGATTCCTGGTAATCTAGAAGGCTGGGAATATGGGCAAAAACCTAACACATCTCACCTCTTGCCTAGATCTTCAGCAAGAAAAGGTTTGGGGTAGGAGAACTCCGCTTTGGATACTCAGTTGAATACTTCATTTGCTCAAGTGGAGTACAATCATCAATACTCAACGCTGTTCAGGATGACCTTCTGCATGCAGCTCTCTTCTTTTCCTCCTCGCTACTGCCTACTCAGAGCACGGTCCCCATGATCTACTGTCATGTCAGGCTGATTGATTTACTCGTGATGATATTATTATCAGGATCTGGTTTTCCCCCTGTCAGGGCATATGACCCTCTGTCATATTCAGGATTCTTGGTCTGGTGTCCTCGATTTCCTGATTTTCTCCTTATCCTAAACAGGAGACTCTTGCCGTTGATATTCATTTCACAGCCCAATTAAGAATGCTCATTTATGTATGCCCTTGTTATTTTTCTTCTCATAACCTCTTAGCTCATATCATTCTTAATTATTCTCTGGAGAGCTTATCCCATTAATTTTGAGATTAATTTCTCCAAAATTGGAGCTAAATTGATTATAGAGTGCATATTGTCAACTATCATATAAGTCTGACATCCCCCTCTCGTCCAGCTCATATGGCAAATTCCAAGTTGCAGTACCAACAGCTACTAAACAGTTTGTCTGATCAAGATCTTTGGCTCTTCCAACATATGTGTCAGGTTGCAAGATGGAATCTCTTCTATGGTCCTTCCATGACTCATACGCCTAGTCTGGCACCAGTGGCTAGTCCTTCCAGAAGATTACCAGAAATGGTAACCAACCCTTCAGAAAACAGACTAGCAATTGTTTTGAATGACTCGCGGCCAATTCTTCCTCTGTCATTGATTCCAGAGTTAGATTTCAAAACTCTCCTAGATTCAGCTCCTTTTGCAGATGCGCTGAACATCATCATAGATGCTCCTGAAATAATGCCCTTTGCTCTTGATTGTTCCTTTCTGGCTGGGTCGGACTTGAATCCTGAGTTCCTCTTCTGACTTGGACAATACTACAAACCAGCTGTCTTGGCCATCAAACTCACCATTGGCAACAACATTCATTTCGAACTTCCTATGCAGAATTGAGGGCCCAAGTCACTCAATCTTTACCCATAGCACTGAATCCTTCCAATCTTGAAGACATCCTAAATCAGGATATTGCCGCTTATGCTCTTCACTTTGCCAGCCAAGTTCTTTGAAGTTGGGCCACAAATCTTCCTGTATCTCACAGGTTCAATCACTCCTTCTACTTCAGCTTCCATGAAGCTCATAGTCATTGCTTGCAGGATGCCATTTGCTCCTTGCATGACTATCTCGTTTCCAACACTTCCCATTGGTATCTTCCACTGATGGCTTTAATAGGGGGCATTATTTGGCAATCCCTGTCTAGAATCCTTTGTTTGCTGCAAGCTGATATGTCTGGCGTTCTTGACAAAGCCCGTTGGTAAGTGCTCAAGACTAATCTTCTGGCTCCAGTACCATATTAAGATACTTGAGGGTTATTTTTAAACTGCCTCTTCCTTTACTGTTGCTTCCCTCCCCACTCTGGGGTTTTGCGATTAGCTTCTTCTGACATCTCAATTTCCCTTCCCCTAGTTACTTTCTTGCAGGGATCTGCATCCACTCACGAACTTGGTTTTGCGTAGGTTTAGCCCTCACTAGCATCTGATCTTGCATAGATTTCAATGGGTTATTTATTCCTACTGTGATCCATCTCCTCCCCCAAGAGGTGACATAGGCGGAATCATCCCCAAATCGATGATAATCAATAAAAAAATAAAATTATAAAATATATTGGTTTTTTATGCAGTTTTTATAATGATTTCTTTCCAATATCTTTTATCAATCATTTATTTTTTTCCTCTTTTTTTATAAGACTTGACCTTATTTTGGTTCAGAGGTCCATCTTTTTATTTTTCCCCCAAACTGGATCCTAGGTATGCCTAGATCTACCAGTTTTCTATGGTTCAGTGGTCTTTCTTTTGGACTTAACCATCTAGATTGGTCCAAAGGTCCTTTTTTGGGCTTGACCTAATCATTAGGACATAACCAACTTAATGGTTCATTGGTCCTTTGTGAACTCTTTTATTATTATTATTTTCTTCATCAATCTATTGCTTCAAATAGTTAGCATGGACTCGATTTACTACTCTTCCATACAAGAGATTCTTGATGGAGTAGGCGTTCATTGCCATCTTGGCAATAATCTCAAATTGGAACTGACCACAATGCATCCAGCTTGTTTCTTATCCTAAAACTATGTGTATCGCAATAGGCAACTCTTTTGCCTATTCAATATTCTAATAAAGCTGGTCTGTTCTTATTGTCCATTGATTTTTCTTGTATCCTTCTCTTCACATAGTATCAAATGCTTGCGATTGCATTTTGATCAGGATATTTGCCAATTAATTCAAGTACTGTTTGGCACTCATCCCTGATGTTGGTTCCATCACCAAATATAAAATCAGTGACAATGAGGCCTTCTTCCCATATAACAACTCAAATGGCATTTTTCCCATCGCATATGATGACTGTTATTGTAGGCAAATGTCACCAAACTCAGGTACATTTCCCACGTGGAAGCTCTTCCTGTGACCATCTTCCTCAGCGTCACAGCCAGCATTCCATTAACTCATTTTACCAGTCCGTTTATCTCTGGGCAGTAGGGTATAGACACAACTCCTTGTATCCCTGATATCTCATTCAACTGCAGGATCACATGAGATGTGAAGTTTGTCCCATTGTCGCTAAGCAGGATCTGTGGGCATCCATGTTGGTATACTACTTGATACATATGAACTTCGTGGTGCTGGCAGTGTCAACTCTGGTTAGGGCTTTCGTTTGGACCCATCTCATCAGATGGTCAATAGCAATTATGATGTACTTGACTCCCCCTGTGCCCATCATCAGCAGTCCCATCACATCAATGTATACCATATGTCAGGAAAATCCAGGGTGGACCAGTCAGTATCCAGTTGTATTCTTAAGTGCCTTGTGCAACTGGCACTCCACACAACAAGCTAGATAGTCATTGACATCATAGTTGATTGACTCCCAGTAGTAGTACTGGAAAATATGGTCAGTTGTTTTTCTCAGGCCTCCATGCCTGACAACCTTATGAGTGGATTGAATGATAGCTGCTTTTTCAACAGCTTTGGGAATAGTAACCACTTCCTGTTAATCATCTTAAACACTTATCCATAGTCTCAGTGTTTTCCATCACTTTTATAAAGCGCACCTTGGATTTCTCAGGGCTTGTTCCCAATTTCTCCATCAACCATTCTCTGGAATAACTCATCCGCCTGCTGGTATACCATCTGGACCATTGGTAACCACAATAAGCCATCCATATTCTGATGAGAAGCATCAACCTGGTCGCAATTAACCATCAAATCAGTCTCATCCTAATTGACAAATTTCCTGGTATTGATCTAGTGGATCACATCTCTTGCGCATCCCAAATCATGGTCATCTTAGATGAATCCTTCCTGATACTTTTCAAACAATTTGAGCACCTCCTCTTTCTGTCCTTCCATCAAATCAGCGAGTTGCTCTCAATAAACAAATAGGTTGATACTCTTGGTTACCCCGGCCAATAATCACATTTCATCAAGGGTCCCATATTTTTGAGTTTTCTCAGTTTAGCCATTGGGATTTCTTGTCGCTTCCTAGGTCTGAAACTCATGGACCATAAAGATTGATATTTTATATCTTTTATATTTTTTTGTATTTTTCTTTTGCAATGAGACATGCAACCTACAAAAAGGTTCAGAGGTCCTTCTTTTCCCCTTCATCCAAACTGGGTCCTAGGTAACTCTGACCTACCAGTTATCATGGTCCAAAATATTATCCTATTAAGATTTTCTATCCAAGGAAGTGGAAGGCAAGTTGGTAAGGATGTATAGCTACCAACCTGAAGGTTGCGGGTTCGATTTCCGCCCTTTGCACATTGATTGGGGTGCCAGCCAAAGGAAGCTATTGGCGGTTAGTAGTTCTAATAACACGAAAACCTTACCCATGACGTAACCAGAAAAATTTGAGTCCCAATCTGGAGTTGGAAAAACTTTCTTTGATGGAGTTGACCCTGTTCAGGTTTCATGTCATTTATTTCTTTTGGTAATGCCTGTCCCCTGGTTGGCTTGCCTCGGTTAAATAAAAAGATTTTCTATCCATTTGGTTCAGTGGTCCTCTTCTGGGACTTGACCAAAATCTCAGGACATAACCATAAAATGGTTCAGAGGTCCTCTGGGAACATTGAAAGTATTTTTTCTAGGTCAATACTTCCAATTTATTAGTATTGACCTTCTTCAAATTATAACCAGCAGCGCTGTTTCATCATATATAGTCTACACTTGCCGACTTTGGCAATACTCTTGAATACATTAGGCCTTTAATACCAACTGGTTATTAGTCCAACATGCCTTAATTTCATCTCATATTTTGGCAACCAATATTTTTGGATCCTCATATCTCATTAGCCAACAGTTTCATCTGATTGTTCAGATCGTTTTTATCCTGAAGATAATTTTTGAACTTTGTGGCCATCCTTGATTACAAAGGTTGTTCTGGCCTCATTAGCTTCATCCAATTCCCCTGAATCGATAAACTTATCTCCAGAAACTTCTGATCATTGTTTGAGTGTTATTAAGTCAAACAATTTTCTTTACTATCTTGGATCAATCATTTCCCATTTTGACTTCATATCTTCATTGGTATATCAATCCAATTCTTCTAATTGATGGTTTCCTATTTCATCCAATGCCTCATTTAAACATTATCTCCTCATAACTATTTAAAGTGGAACTAATTTCAATCCAAGTTGGCCCTGATAATCCTTGTCATCTCAAAAAGATGTCAGGTGGAACAGGTTTTCTTGCATCACTAGATAATTCCATATCTAGGCTGCAAGTCCTTTTTCCTGGTATTGAGTATCTTCAATTTGCTTCACTTGGAGCTCCACTTTTATATGGGTGAACGCTTGAACGTGATCCACTTCATGTTTGGTCTTCATTACTGTTACTTTCCCTAGTACCATATTGCCAGAATTAGGAAAATCTTCATAGGACATAATGTTCTAATCACTTCTAATCAACTACACCCATGTAGAGAGCACCACTTTGTAAAAGTATATGAGCTTGGTTATTATTTAGCCATTAACCTTTATAAAATTATTAATTGCACATGTTTGGTTCTTGTGCTGGTCTCTCTCTGATTGGCATAACTTTCCAAGCAATTTATTTGGTTAATTAAAAGCAAACACTTAATTGTACACCAAAGTCTTGCTCTGATGTCATCGGATACCCTGCTGACTGTCCCAGCGTGGGGAAGCGGCGAAACTCCCCCTCCATTTTCCATCTGATAGGAAAACGCGCTCAGAATGGCTCTCCCAGTCATTCCAAACCCTTGGGATGATTCGTTCCTCCCAAGGATCTTGATGTCCATCTCACCCAAACCCAAGTGGTGCCCCACTGCCCCCTGGTGCTCCCCTAAAGCAACATGCATTTCGGCCTTAGAGTTAAATATGGGAAATTCTTACCCTATGACAACCAAGCCATTATCAAAATGGCTCAGGCGGTGATGACACCAGCCTGTTTATTGACTTCCGCCCCTATAAGGGGTACTTTGATCTTGGATTCCCCTGTGAAGCCAATGCTGCCACTGCGGCAACGGTGCTGGTTATATTTAATAATATTCCCCTTCCAACAACTTGGACCCAGCTCCCAAAAAACCACCTTGGTGGTCCAATTCGCTGGTTTGCCCACCCACCTCCCCCTGAAGTGCTCCACCAGGAGCTGATTGAAGGTTTGGCAGCCTACAGCGCCAACCCCTTCTTACAATTCGTGGTCTCAAATGGGGCCACACGCCTCGCTGGGCCTCAGGCATATGCCACAATCAGCCCTGAATTTACTAAAATTTCTTTGGCAATTCCCCCTCACGCCACCATCCCATCTGCCCCTGACCATCCGTTCTGGGTCCGCGTTGAGGGCGGATGGACGATTTGTCCATCCTGTTTTGAGTTAGACCACTTGAAATGCAAATGCCCATACTCAGAAACTTCTACTGACGCCAAAGTTTGCCTGATGCCTACCAATCTGCCGCCCACCCCACACCAACTCTGACATGAGTATGATCCTACCTTCCCCTCCTCCAATGCCTGATGCTGCAGCTGCACCTGCAGCCACCAATAAGTATCCATTTTGCCCCAATGCCATAAATAATTCATCCAATCAAACATTGGATTGGATCCCAGTTTGATCTCATGCATTTGTAAACAAACCAAACAAACCTCAACTGTACACTGATTCGCCCGATCCAATTCAACCAAAATCTATGGGAATTATTGGATAAAATTGATGAATTAGGTAGCGTCATTGAAGAACAAACGCTGCAACTTGAGCGGCTCTGTAACGCAGAATGGGATGCAAAATTCCCACCTCAGAAATATGTCCCACAACTTAACGTCAAACCGTTCTACAGCGACCACCACCTTGAAGTAGAAGCAGCCGCCACACCAGATTGCTGTCTGCTCCGCAAAGCTGCCGATAAATCTGTGGCTGCGCTAGCAGGAGGAATTCCACCTCCCATTATCCCTAAAGATCTTACTACACAAAGTAAGATCAATATCAAAACTTTACACAAAAACGTCACTGAAGCCATCCAGAACGTGGTAACAATAGCACGGAATCTACGAGCAAATTAACCCAAAATAAACATTGCCACATTCATTAAACTCCAAGATGCCCGCCTCAAAGCTGAAGACGCTTTAGCCAAATATATCGTTGGCATTTGATGGCTGGCAACTATTCAGAAGTTCCAGTCATCAAGGATATCAAACCCCTTGCCGATGATGCCCCCACACCCTTAATATCTGCCTCAACATGCACCCTACTCTGAAATGAGATGGATGCGGCTAAAGACGAGCCCCCCAATCCCCTCCCCATCCACCATGGAGGGATAGCAGTATTCGCTTCCCACCTGAATGGATATTTTGTTAAGTATGATTCAATCAATCCTTCCATTTTGGGCGTATTGTTTGAATTGTTATTTTTTAATATGATTTTTAGTTTTTGTTTGGTAATATCCATCCCCTGGTCATCTTACCTTGGTTAAATAAATAAAAGGTTTGGTTCTTATGCAATTTGTCCACGTTGTATAGTTGTTGATATAATTGGTTGATAATAGTATGACGACTATTATCCATAGTTGAATGGATTTATTAGATCTTGGCCCAACGCTTGGCCAGTATTTCCACTTGAAATACTTGTAATGTCTCAAAATAGGGATTTGTCTCCTCATACTATCTAACCTGATCTTCTATGAAATTCCCGTTGAAAGTTTCTTCAGTTAGACACACAGTCAGCAGCCATCCCCAACTTGTTTCTGCTTCTTCTCTGGATCCCCGCTCAGATCCTTACTCTTTTCCTTAAAGAGTCTCCCAATTATTGCACACATCATTAATATCCTTGATAAAGAAAAAACAAATAGATGCTGGAGTTTTACTAAACTAGTATATCTATTATATACTGCAAAACTGCTTTTATTATGAGTGAATTCTAGGAAATTTATAGTGGGGATTCAGTTGTCTAACCCTCAGTTGACACCTCATCGATGAAATGGCAGCCGTTGCTATTGAATCACCCATCCTTGTCACAGCAGCAATGGTCTTCCCCATCCTGGCTAGGATTCCATTGTTGGACATCCTTGAGACCTAAAATAGAAAGAGTTGAAAAATGTGTCCCTAACGTTTTCCTCTAAATCCAAATGAACCAACCATATTTGGCAAGCGACCTTCTTAGGTAATGGGACTTGTTACCCATTAAGGCAGGTTGCAAACCAACTAATCAATTTGCTAGTTTCAGGCAGCATCACTCGCCTTGAAACTTATTCCTTAAATTCACAATCAGTCAGTGATGAAACCTGACTAATCTCAATTGGTACACCTGATAGTTAATCACTATTAGATGTCCTTATTTCGTCAGCAACTCTGCCTGAAGAGATATTAAGCATTTTTCATAATTGATCCCCGATGGATCCAACCAGGTGAATAACCCAAAATCTCCCAAACATATTTATCCCAAAATTAAGGTCAACCAATTTCAATTCAACTCGCATTAGGGAATTATCCCCTAGTGATTCCTGGTAATTTAGCAGGCTGAAAATATGGGCAAAATCCCAACACTGATGAGGTTAAGCCCTTCATTATAGCATGTGCCGCCTCAGAGACGCAGTAGGCGCTGTCCTATCACAGGAGTATAGTTTATTGAAAAGCTATTGACTTATTATTCAAGAGGTTTAATGGAACGAGGCATTACTGGACCATATACACAAAGAGTTGGCAGCAGTGGCATGGTTGCTCATGAATTGGCATCACCTCTTTCAAGGAGAAAACATACTGTCATTATACATAATGATTATAAATCCCTCACATACCAATGTGAACCACAGAAGCTAACATAGATATATCAGAATTCATGTGAATCTTTGAACTTACATAAATTTTGAGTTTTCTGTAGGTTCAAACATAATTTTATGGACATACTAAGATGGAGTCCACTCTTTGCCTTTAACCAATTGAACACGCTGAACTAGTAATGGTGATCCTCATTAATCACATCTTGATAAATTAACTCCAGCTTATACTGCAGTTGCTTCTTACGTAACTCACTTCAAACCCACATCCATTTTAACCAAACTTTCCCATACCCAAAGTTAACTTTAAGCCTTATGGTCAGGATAGCTTTCGTGAAACTAACCCACATCCCACTGAAGTTAAAGTCTCTCTACTCAATTCAATATTGGGTGAAAAAAAACCTCTGAACCTAAAGGTCATAGCCTGTGGGCCAAATTGATGTTGTTAAGGCCCCATCCAAATGGTATTCCACAAATTTTAGGGTAATCTACTTCTTTAATTGAGTGTGGGTCCCATATTCTCTGAGTTCCTGAGTCATAAGGTAAATGTGACTCCTCACCATGGGGCACCCAGTCATAAAAAATGCGTCAACTTAATCAAGTGCGGGTATGACTTGCTTGGACTTATGAAGTATGTCCCCACATTGATAGATGTTAGCTTATGTGTGCTCATTTTGAATCAAAACAAAACGGCCAAAATGGTCTCCTCCACCCCCTGCAGAAAGCACAAAACCCATAGACCTCCTTTTTTCGGACTTCATCATTTATCATTTAGCGTCTAAAGGCTCTGATGTGGTTATAATGGTAATAGATTATTTTATAATATGCTTTTTTATTGTCTTCTTTATGTCAACTTTAGTTGAGGGCATAGCTAATTTGTTTGCTCTCACGTCTTCTCATTGTTCATAGTACCAAAATAATCAATCTTTGACTCAGGGCCATAGTTTACCTTGAGATTCTTGGAGGCGCTGTTTGTGAATATTGAAAAACAATTTTGTAGGCCAATGGTTAATCACCCTAAACTAACACCCAGACTGAAGTCTAAACCAGTTTCTCAAGCAGTATCTTAAAACGTATGCTACCCCAACCCATGACACATGTGCATCTGGCCTTCCTTAGCCCATTTTTCATATAACAATTCACTTGTGAATAAGAGTATAGCCTATATATGCTAATCTAAGGGTATAATCTATCCTCATGATCAGCCCTAGGATCTAATGCGGCATCCCAGCGGCAAAAGATTGTATTCCATATTTATTAAGTCCTCAATCGTTTCATAGACAGCTCATAAAATCAATGAAAATACCATATGGTTCTTCAATGAGAATCATCATATGTCCTTAGACTATCACTTAGAACTTGGTTTGGTAGATAACAAGAATTGCACTTGAAAGTCCAATGTTATAAATAAGCATGTAAATGAGATAGATCATTCCACATTAAGAAGGTGCTGAATAATGGGTCTTTCCACTTGGATTTACTACCATATTGGAAAAACACATTATTCCAAAATTCTACCCTTTCCCCCTTAAAAGACTATAAATGGTGGATGTTGAGCTTTAAGTGGTGAAGGGTCCCTATAATTCAAAGTAAAAAATATCTTGGTCTTAAGAAAAGTCAAAGATGGTATCCATTATATGGTGTTACTAAACTGTACTTGGCATATGAAACAAATGAATCCTCTCCAAATATTGCACTAACTGCCACAAGCTGATTGCAAAATTTAGTAGAATCCTATTGCACCCTCACTTCTCCCACACAAGATAGCTGCCACTATGGCAATTAAGCAGCCAGTAATACTCAAGAATTTTGCTTAAGTTCAAGTGTAAAGAGTGTCTGTAACTCTCCTTTTCCCTTAGAGTTGATGGGAAACCCACCACCCAAGGATCAAGAAGCATACTCTTAAGAGCACTGAAACAAAACCAGAAAAATTGGATCCAATGTTAGATTGGCTCAACCATAAAAAATAAGACATAATAATTGCAGAGGATTCAATGAAGCCAAAACTTTTTAAAGTTGTAGTCTAGACCAGGCAAAACTTTAATTTAAAGTTCTAAACTCAATTGACTGGGGAATAAAACCTGAACTAAACTGATTAGGTATATAGTGTCTAAAAATTCCAAGACCTCCTTGTGGAGATCTGAGATGTAGACATCCCAAAAAATTTATCTGATAAAGGATTTATACAGATATATTAAATTAAAGATACCAACAAGGAATTTAGTCTAATGAGAATGGCTATAAATTAAAAATTGGAAAAAGCATAGCAAACTCAATGGGGTTTTAAGCCAAAACTGGCCAATAGAATTATATTAATTTTTTTAGTGGTAACATATCTCAAGTAGGCCCAGACTTGAATTTCTACCTGTAATTAAATAATTTTTTAAAATTAATTTATTAGAGGTGGGCCAACCTTGGGACAAATATACCACACCAATAGAGAGGATAGGGAGTAGGGAGTGAAATTATAGGAGTGGAGGACAAAACCCAAGTACTGGAGGTAAAACCTTCCTGTGCATGTTCTGATAGGCTGGGATTATATGATCTAACTTCACTGATTTGCTTGGTCAGACCGAGGCATGATGCATAAATCCACATGTATTAATATCCTCTTGGCCTAGAAATGCAATTTCTGCCATGACGGGATTGGAACCCACGATGTGAGGGGTGATAGTGGGACGCCCTCCCAGCTATGCCACACCCCCTTCTATTTGTTATTGAAAAATTCAAATTTAATTATACTATATCTGAGATAAGACTCAAACCCCCATTTTATGGGTTATTTGCAATGTCTCATTTTTGTTAATTGAGTAACTTGTAGATTTTAAGCCAGTAAATGTAAAGCCTGAACCTTATCACGTGACCCACTGGTACCAACATAGGCTTATCTGGACCTTACAAAAAGTTGGTCCAGGGTAAATTCAAGATTAGGGATAAAGGATAACCTGATACCCTTGGCCTTAGTGATCTACTCTTTGTTCTTATGTTCTGATCTCACAATTATTTTATGGAACATAACATTAACCTCCATCTTTTGAAGCACCACCCCTCCTTCAGGGGCGTTTGAAAAGGAAAAATTCGTCATCTTGGGTAACTTCATGGCGGCAACTGCAGGTGAAGACTTGGAACCAGCGGCCTTGGGAATAGCTTGTAAAAGGCGGCAATTAGGTCATGAGCATGGATGTAGTTGCGGTCTATAACTATATTTTTACAGCATCAAAAATTTTCCACAAAACCAAGTACTATAAATGTCTATTTACTTGACAGAAGGCCACAATCTCCTCCACTTCCACTCTGGTGCCCTTTAACAAGGTATGATTCTGGGGTATCAGGAAGTGGACCCGCAGATAAAGCCAACTTACTTTAATGGAATATGGAGAAGATTTGTAACTTAGGCAAGAGATCTAACTGTTATGAGGAATGACCCATCTTTCTGATAATGTAGTAAGGCACTATCCTCTTTAGTCCTAGTTTCTGCAAGGCTGCTTTATCAGGATGTTCCAATCATCAAGCATCACGAGATCTCACTTCTTATACTTAAGACCCACCAATATCTTTCTCGTCTGCATTCTTCTTGTAGGTTTTCATAGCAGCATTGTAATTGGTACTAACCTCTTGGTGTACTTTTTTGATGAACTTGGCAAAGTCTATCACTGCTTCCACCTTAGGTCTACAACTGGGTTTTATGTTAAAGAGGAATTAATCTAAAATGGCGAAGAAGAGAGAAGATTTAGTAGGTGAAATTTATGGCTATGCTATAACTATTTTTGCTAAGAGGAGATGCGCGGCCCAATCTAAGTGATCAGATGCAGTGTAGAACCGCAGGTTTTGTTCTAAACACCAATTTCCTTGTTTGTCTGCCATCAGATTGAGAATGGATGGCAGTATAGCGGAACAGGCGAATATGAAGGACATTGCACAGCTTCACACAGTATAGATATGAACTGTGGCTCATAGTTGCTAATGCTTTCCTGAGCACGCCATAGGCAGATAAAATATGGTAGAAAAAAAACTTGTCCATATGAGCCTCTATCAAGTGGTTTTACATGGAATGATATAGGAAAACTCAGTTAACATGCCAGCTACCATTATGATAGCATAATACCCCCCCAAAGAGGTTTTATTCCACAATAAAATCCACTGACAGTGAAGTCCAAGGCCCCTATGCCTTTTTAGACTGGTACCTACAAGCTATAGAGAGGCTAAAAATCTGGTTTAATCCTATTACAGACTTGATTTTCTTAGTATACAGAGCAACCTGTGCTGAGATTCTCTTCCAGTTATACGTGAAGTGGATAAGCTCCAGGGTTTTCGCCTTACCAGGGTGACCCACAGTTATACCATCTGATGTTCCTTTCATTATTTCAAGCAAAGCGGTCTGGTAGGGACCCGTAAACATCCCTGGAACCATATCATATCATACGCTTTTGATGCCCCCTCATTGATCTTCCTATTCAATTTGCATTTTACAAGAACTTTAGTATATTCAGCGGAGAAAGTTTGATAGGAAGAACTTTTGAATATACCATACTCCTCTGGACTATCCATAGAAGAAAAAAAGAGTACAAGTGGTAGTGGATGATTGCCTAGATATAACCTTACCAGGATGAATCATTAATTGAGTGTTATGAATCTCCACTTCCTTGAGGCAAGGAGCTAAGGCTGGGGTCTGTCTTAGCATAAGCTAATTCATACTCCTTGCCTTTTGCAAACTCAAAAGAAAACGAAAACTGAGCAAGGGTCACATGCCAGTTAGTCCATTGTGGGGTCAGGGGATTATGGGCTCGTAGCACAATATGTACTGGTTATCAGTACAAACATGGAACGTCTGAGAGGAACCATGTAGATGGTGGTGTTGATAATTAGACAATCATACTACTATCAACAGTTTCTTATCACAAACAGAGACATCTAACTCAGGTAATAAAATCTCACAGGAGAATACTCCCACTGGATATCTTTTTTTTTTTAGTACTAGATGGTCCCCTCCACTGGATATCCAGATCCATTTTTGCCCACTTGCAATAGAGCAGAATCAATATCAAAGTTTAAAGAGTCATTAAAAACTATAAACTCATTATATGGATACACGTTTTAAATTAATGATATAAAAAGATACGTGCACTTTACATCCTGAAAAATATCCTCCAATGTAGAAAAACACTGAAAGATTTTGGCTTCAATAGCCTTATACAAGGTGTCAAGAAATTGATATGACTATACAATTAGCCATATATCCAGCGGTTCATAATTTATGAGTTGAGGTGAGCCTATAGATTGACCAGAAGATTATGTTGATGTGTGGCGAATTGATATAAGTATTAATAGGTTGGAAAATCGAGGGAACTCCACCAAAACTCTGATGATAGAACAAAGCACCTAAAAAAAATTGTAGCAAGTAGGCAATTACTAAGCGGAAGAGTAAAAAATGATTAGGAATACCAAGGATTAAGAGTTGAATGTGAGAATGAGGAAGGGTTTCTTTTGTTCGAGAAGAAGAAAGAAGAGGATTTTAATGGAATTAACCATTAAGTTGATATATTAAATAAAATGGTATCATCGGTGCAATAGCTCCTTGTTTAAATCCTTCATTATTATTTATTGAGGACAGAAATCATCATATTACTCGTCCATTGCTCAGTGGGTTTTACCCTGTGAAACAGGTTCAGTAGATTTAACCTAAACCTCCAAATGTTGATAGTGGTGCTCACTACAGGGGGCTCATTGATTGACACATTAAAAGTTTCATATTCACTAAAGCCATGGTAAAACCATCTCACCTTGATGGGTACTACCCAAGTTTATTGAGTTGTCTCATTACGCAGAGCTGAAGCTTGCCCTGGATACACTACTCCAGGCTCAAAAAATGTTTTTCTGAGAGTAAAAGTATAACAGATCAGCTCGCCAAGGCCTTTCACCAACTGCATCTGGTGGGTGACCAAACCAATTAACTTGCCAACTGTTTAGGTGACACTACAGAGCAGCTATACTGTGCAGAGAAGAAATGGATTCATAGTGCTGGTGAGGGAGGGGTATGCATAGACAAACTGCCCCTGTTTAACCGCAACAGAAACATACCCAGATTCTTTAAGCAGTTTGAATTTGTGGAAGAAGGGACTTCCAATTGGTGGAAAGCTAACCTGTTGTTATCTTCTCTGGATGTTGAGAGCGCCGACAGGTCACATGTTACCTTAAGAGTAGTACTGTAAAGTATCAAGAGGTGAAGGAGACTGTGATCCACCTGTTTGGGTGTGTGGCGAAAATGGATCAGCGCATGGCAAAGTTTTTGAAAATAGATTTCCAGAAGAATAAGTCGTTGATGGAGTTTGCTTAGTGGTTCATGGCTGAGGCTCATGTGTTGGTGGGAGAAAATATCTTAAATATCAAGGAGGTGGGCATTGTGATGACAGCAGCTGTTAATCCATATCAAGAACTTTATAATGCTATAACCTAAATTCTTCAAGATGATGCGGATTTTTTAAAAATCATTAGTTAATTACGCCATTGTTTGTCACATTTGGTGCTTCCAATGTGGAACGGAAAGCCCCTTAAATTGCTAATGAATCCCCTTTGGGAATTAAATAACAACAACTTGGTTATAATCCTTTGGGTAATACTCGCCACTTAACGCTCTAGAGATTCCTTTCCGTCCCCCTTTTCCTCAACCAGCTCACCTTGGCAAATTACAATCCATCATTTAATTTTAGACTTGAATCTGTGGGTGTGATACATAGATGAGTGCCATTTACAAATGCTTGTTCTTCATGCGGCCAACAAGGCCATTATGCGTCTAGCTGTCCAGGCAAACTGAATGTTTATGAAGTACCAGTTGCCTAAAACAAACATGGAAAAGGTTGAGTGGAGTAGAGATGGGACGTCTACTTACACTATTCAAACCTATTTGTCCCTGAAGATTCCCACGAGTCACTTTTTGTTGGCCCTGGTACACACCCTGACAGTTTATTATATCAACAAATCCTCTACTATATATTGGCCTCAAACTGAGGGAAATACCTCAATAATGCAGACTCGGAGTTTTGCCAAGAGTTGCAAAAACATACACCAGGCAAATCCTTGAGCGTAATGGTACAGTTGAAGGAGAACTCCAACACATATTATAATTCTAGAGAGGGTGAACGCGGCAATTCCAATAGAAAATTTCCCAGTAGTATCATCATGTCAGCGCTGGCATTATCAATTTTCTGAATAACAAAAAGCCCAAGGATATTCATGTGCTAAACACCTACGGTTCCTTTTATTTGGAGTGCACCTAATGTAATATTTTTTGTTCTGAACACAAAAATATGAGTGATTATAAATATTGGTGCTCCAGTTAATATAATCTCCACTAAGCTTGTAGCTAAACTTCTGTTAAAACTGGATATGGAACACAGAGTAGTATATGGGACTGCGGGGGCACAGAGCACTGTGTCAGAGGGCGCATACAGCGCATTGCCTTTAAGGTTTGGGTTGGTCAGCATATCCACTACAGCTTTGGTTTTGCCTAATAATAACTATGACATGTTGATCAGTGCTGCATTAATGCGGCAATCTGGAGCTGTGGTCAATATGACAGATGAAACCATCAGTATCCTAGAACAACATATTCCCATTTACTTTACCTCCAGCGGAGTCCCAAAAGACCTCATCCACTTTAGTCAAATCAATCTATCATATAGTGATGGGATAATTCCCATTTGATATTGGCAGATGAAGTGGAGGACCTGAGATCTTCCTAATCATATTTACAAGCACAATGGAATCTGCTACGGGCAGCAAGCGCATTAAGCATACCTTCTAGGCATCAGGTCACAATAGGGACAGAGCTCATAATAGACATCCCTGAAGGGCTATACAGGAAATTGTGGGGCCCTACCAGCAATTGCAGCTTGAACCCCATGTGGCTCCAGGGGCTATTGTACCAGGACATGGGGAAGTGAAGGTATTGCTAGCAAACCTATATAAAGGAGTCCACGACGGTCCAAAGGCACCAAGTGGTGGCTTATTTACACTTGACTCCTATTGATGAAGTCCACCATATTCATGATTTTGGGTTTTTGGAGGACCTCGTCCTACCAGTAAAAAACCCCATTCAGTGTAATGACAGTGGTATCATGGGAAGCTCTAACTGGGCTGTCAGAAGAACAGAAAGATAGGGCGATGGCCCTGTTTGAAAAATACTGCGATATTTTTGCTTCTGATGACCACAATTTGAATGCAAACTCATGGTGGTTCATCAGGTAGACATGGGAGACTATTCTCCCATTTGGTCACAGCCCATCCGATGATTCAAGGCTATGGAGGAATTATTCTCCAATGAGTTAGAAAAATTGATTGAGAAGGGGATGTTAGAGCCTTCCAAGAGTCTGTGGGCATCACTATGCTAATTGTAAGAAAAAAGATGGTAGAAACTGGGTGGTTATCAACTACCAGAAGTTTGATAGCGTCACTAATAATGACACTTATCCTCTCCCACAGATCAATTATGCTTTATATATGTTGGGAGGCGCTAACTATTTTACTGCCATGGACTTGATATTGGGGTACTGGCAGATTGAGTTGCCAGAGTCAGAATGTGAGAAATGTACTATAATCACCTCAAATTGGTTGTTCCAGCCTACACGTATGCCACAGGGTTTGTGCAATGCCCCAAAACGTTACAGCGTGCTATGGATATGATCTTGGGTGACCTGAAGCTTTCCTGCATTCTAGTCTACCTCAATGATATCAACGTGTTGTCACAAATATTCACAGAGCATCTTGATTACTTAGAACAATTATTACGCCAACTTTCTGCCACTAACTAGATAAAGCCTTGGAAATTTCATTTTTTAAGGAGAAACTGGAATACCTTGGATTTTTGGTGGACTCAAAAGGGCTTAAACTGCAGCCGCCAAAGGTGGAAGCTATATTAATATGACTTGGCCAGGCGACTAGCGAGATATCCAGGTGTTTTTGGGGATGTTAAGTTACTACTGGCGGTTCATTCCCAACTTCAGCTGTTTTTGGACATTTGCCCTCTCAGCTGCAGAGGAAGAATGTCTTGGGTCAAATCAGCTAAACTGGGGAAATGTCAGCCTTTTACAAGTTTGTGGTGAGCCTAAATGCAATTTAAACAAGGATAACAATGATTTCAAAGATAACGGCCAAAAAGTTCTGGCCAATTATTGGTGGAACCCCATTAATTGGGATAACACCATTTTGAAACCTGCATGGGCAAGAAATGTAAAAATTGAGTAGTCATATTACTTTAACCACGCGACAGACTGTAGGGCGACCATCAGAAGGACTTATCAACCACCATCAGGTCCTTCAAAGCACCTACACGGGGACCAACCCCTTTTATAGGCGTGGCGGAGGTCCCCTAAGGTGAAAGTATTTTATCTTGCAGTGATTGGTTGAAGTACACCAAATTATTACTGCATGGGTAAATTCTGCCCCAAAACCCATCCCAACTATCATCTCACCAAAAGAGTAACTCAAATCCCCACGATCTAATAGGAGAACATACCATATTTCCTAATTTGGACTGCATTATATCTAATCTGAAACTATCCTCAAGCTCCCCCTGACCCTTAAAATAGTTTAAATACTGATTGGTCAGATATTGAGAAGGTCGCCTTTCCCTTTTCACCCCGCGTTGCTAATAAAATCCCATAAAAACCCAAGTTTTTATTAGTGCTTAATTATTAAATTTTATTAAAACTTTTGCGGGATACAGCGGCATAAGCACCAGCGAGCACCCATAAGCTGGATTCCTACAAATTGGTGCTTACTACAAGGGACGCCTGTACACGGAAATAATCATCAAAAA
>JAKSZP010000917.1:0-21278 GCA_022478985.1 Massospora cicadina | reverse complement strand
GCGTATTTCTATAAAAACAGCAAGCGCAAAGGCAGCAGTGGCAAGCTTGATGATTGCTTTGTCAGCATATGGGAATAACCACCTGTAGTTGACATGGAGGCAAAAGCAAATGTTGGACCAAGGAAGAGAGAAAGGGTGGGGGCAAGATGGGTGGATGCTCACTAGGTGGAGCGCTAAGTCATGTGGGTAAAAGTGGCCAGAGGAGTTTGTTGGGCTATTTGAGACCTTTTTCACACATTTCCCCGCAGGGCAGAAAATGTTAGGGGGTGGAGCACCACTGCACCACACTGGGGCGGCAGGCGGTAGATCTGAGGACATCAAGCAGGAAGCAGTTGTGGCCAGATGGCAACTAGATAAATTATATTTTTTTACTAAAATTTTCTCAAAAGTGAGATTGATTGGAAAGAAAAAATCTTTTAACTATAAAAATTGGAATAATAATTTATCTTGAGCTTAGTAAAACAAGAGACAGTTCATTAAATTAATGCTTTTCATTGTTTATAAAATTGGGAGGCTATTAGTGGGATATATAGGATTTATGATAGCATGGAGGTAATCAACTTTTCAAAATGACGATTTGACCTATCAGAACTCTTAAGAGGAGTTTCATCTTGATAAACCTGATTTTTGGGTACTAGGTAGAGGATAGAGATGATGTAAACGTGGGGTAACATTTACTATAATCTCACAAATCAGCCATCTTTAAAGTACTTTCACCTTGACCAATTACCAAAAGTTTTAGTGGATGATTGGCTGATTGTAGAAAGAGTTTATGTAACTCTCCAGTTTCCAGTGAAGTTGTGCATGGTGCACAACCACACCATCAAGGAACTAGTGATTATCAAGTTGTCAACAGGGCACCACTAAAGATGCCAGAATGGAGAGGACTAGATCAAAGTAGTACAATGCAGGATAAGGTAGTAAACAACTAATAAACCATAATACTTGTTAGACCTCAAAGGGGAGTCCATAGCCAAGTGGGGATCTATGCAAGAGGGTGTACAATACTATGGTCTGGAGGGACCAGGGCTGCCCAGGGATGCACCAGATTTGGGGAATATTTGGGTAGAAATATAATGATAAAAGTTGTTGGAGATGTGCTTGAGGAGTTTATGCACAGTTTTTCCCAAGGCACCATTTAAAAGAATAAAGTATAATGGGCAATTAATAGGAAGAAGTCAAACAATGAGGAAGTTTGGTTTCAAGGAAAGATATATAAATAATTGGGGGGAATCATCCGTTTGAAGTAAGTAGATCTAAGTCCAGATGCACCATTAAACGCACGCTTCCATTGGCCAGGGTAATATATCTTGAGACTAACTAAACTCAAGTTATTGATTGTAAACACAGCAGACCTAATTCTATAAATTCCCAAAAAATTACCAGGTTTTATAACCCCTTTCACAAATCAATTGAACTGAACTGTCACCATTAGTAATTAGAAAGTGCTTTTTATTGCACTTGCTGTAACACAGAGTAGAACGTCACGCACATCCCCTAGGCCAACATGGCATATCTGGCCTGAACACAGCGCTGGACTAGGGTATGTTTGAGGTCAGGAAGGCTGCCAACTTTACCTTTTTGGCCTCCTGATGAATAGCTAAATTTTTTATAGTAGATATCCTCAATTACGCCATCAGGCTATGACATTACAATCTCGTTTTTTTAATGCTCCACCCTCCCTCCAGGGTCTTTTGTAAGGAAACTTTCTTGTGGGATGGGGACAACTTCATAGTGGTAATAGTTTTTTGTGACTTTGGCCTGCAGCCTCAGGGAACCGCTCGTGGAAGACTTTGGTCAGATCCTGGACATGGGCGCAATTGTGAACTGGTACCCACCTGTTTTCCGCTGCATTAAATCCCTTCTGTCATGGAAACGGCAGAAGAGATTTAGACTGACCTGCCAGTCTGGATGTGTGAGCACCCAGAAAGCAAGCCAGAATGCCAGAGGCATTGCTGACTGTACAACTTGATATGAAGCCAGGAAATGTGATACCGCGAAGTGGTGGTGCAACAACAAGGTGAAGAATATCAAAAGAATTGGTAAAGCTCACCCAGAGTGGGGGGCGATGGGCCAATAGGGAAATGCTATCTGGGATGCGGTCAGAAAGGAGAAAAAAATTGGATCTTTTGGTAAAATTTATTTGGAAAGTAAAGTAAGAAAATTGACTAATAATTTTCTCAGTGCCATGCAACTGTTTAAATAGTGGTCAATTGGGTAGTGACAGGATGGGGTCAGGACCCACAAATTTGACCTAACCAGTGAATTGTTTGGGAATGGGTGGTTTATTCTTTGGGAACCAACATCACAAAATTTGGCGGTGGGCCGAGTCTCTGTTGGTTCGACCTCAAACGTCAAAACCAGGGCTCAACTACATTTCCAATGATTAGCATGATGGCATTTGGCCCGACGGGTGATGGGAATCCCCCAAGGCCATCCCAAATAGGGACAGGTCCATTTGGTTGGGAAAAGGTTTGGGATGGCCAACCCGCCCACGCTCAGTCGTTTAACTGTTCATTTGGTCAACAGCAGCACATCAGGCGCAACGCCCAAATTACTATCTGAGGGCTTTGAACCCTTGTTGTTAGCGCCAGATATTTGTTCAACTGGTTTAGTGATTAAACTGAAACTGTCAGGTGATCCGGCTGATATCTCATTATTCATGATTTTACAGCCATTCAAATTTTGGCCATCATCCAGATTGCTGACCAAATTAGATCTGACCAATTTCAATTCAGTAATCTCAGCACAGATTTCACTAATTCCCGCAACAGTTCTGCCAAGGTAAGTGTGGGTATTGGGGGTGGGATCTGAAGCGGATGAGCTGTTACCCATCGCTCATCTACTATGTGAGCGAGGTCGCCCTGAGTGATGAGAGGTACCGCCATCCTCTTTGGTGTCTTTTTATTTGGGAATGATAAAATGACCCAATCAAGAGCCAAAGGACGTTCCCTGAGACTTATATTACCCTTTCCTTTTTCCAAAGGAACAGCACCCCCACTGGGAAACTGCGCCAGAGCCACATTCTTGTATGCTCTAGGTAGCTTGATAGCCATAATCATTGCAATTTTCTTAGGAGGGCGGGGAGCCTCAGGGTGGGATGCGTGGAAGGCTTTGACCAGGGCCATGCAATTCGCACAATTGCGCGCCTTGACCCAACTATTCTCATAAGCTGGGTATCCTTTCCAGGCCACGAGATATTGGACTGAACGTCGCGACTTGCAAGATGCCAATATAGCCTCTACCTCAGCTTCTTCCTCGTTATTGATGATGATCGATTCCAGGTCTGTGAGAATTACACCCTTGAAGGGCAACAGTTTGGGAAACATGGAAAATTGGGTGCTGCTTTCAATGCGTGGAAGCTTCAAGCAGAACGCCCTATTACCCAACACTTTCTCCACTAAGGTAGGCCCAACCGCTTACTGGCGAACTTGTGAGAAGGGTTTTGAATTCGCAAATGATGGGTATCAAGCATGACGTAGGAACCCACCATAAGTCATGACCTGAAAGGCGCTTATGGTCCGTGAATCGCTTATAGTCATTGATGGCTTTGGTGAGGTGTTCCCACACTAAGGCTTGAGTTGATCAAATATGGGTAGCATGATCTGCGGCATCTTAAACCTCAGGTTGCAAGCATGCCCCGACTGAAAATGATGGGTTATAACCCAACATTGCTTTATATGGTGAAAACCCCGTGGATGTGTGGATCCCATTATTGTATGAAAATTGAGCGAGAGGAAAGTCACCGGACCAAGTATCCTGCGCTGCTGTGGCATAGCAACGCAGGTACTGTTTGAGGACTTAATTAACCCGCTCGGTCTGACTGCCAGACTGGGGTGATACGCCATGGATTGATAGAGGGTTATCTTCAGGACTGATAGGAGTTCACTCCAAAAGCGTGCAGTAAACTGAGTACCCCAGTCAATAACAATTTCCTGGGGAAGACCAAACATCAAAAACACATGTCTTACAAAAAGATGGGAAGTTTCTTCTGATGTAATCGCAGAAGTGCAAGTGATAAAAAGGGAAAGTTTTATAAAGCGATCCGCCACCACCATCACCACTGTGAACCTATTAAAACAGGGGATATTGACAATAAAATCTATGGACACTGAGGTCCATGGACCTTCCATTTACTGTAAAAACGGTGTAGGAGACAATTCTTACCAGAACAATCTGACTTGGCCCTAGTGCAAGTAACACAATTGGCGATCTAAGCTGGGACCTCTTTGGTCAGTCCCACCCAATTGAAGGTTCACTTGATCAGATTGATGCATTTCTTGTTACCAGGATGTCCAACCGTGGGGGGATCATGGTGTGCATGGAATACTTTCGGGTGGAAGGAGGGGGGAACCCACACATGAGAACGGAAGTGAATGAGCCCCTCTTCTAAGGAGTATAGGGAGTGTTTGAGATTCGAGTGAATCAACTGCTCAATCAAATCCACGCCCTCAGGGCAGGCCATTTGACCGTCTAACACCTGGGCCAATAATGGATCATCAGGTGACAACGTGGTGGAGGAAACAATGGAGGGAACAATCGACAGAATTTGAGTGGCAGGGATCATGTTAATGAGGTCCACTTCTTCCATATCTGTGGAACTGTGGGTGGGGCTGCGGCTGAGAAAATCAGGAAGGACATTGAGCGCACCTTTGACATATTCATATTTGAAGTTAAAACTTCACAGGTCCTGATAGGTTTGGGCCTGCCAGTGCGCCAATTTTTGGGGTTTGTGGAAATACAAGAGATCCTGGTGATCCATTTGAACTGTTAGCTCATGACAAGCACCTTGTAACAGGTATCACAATGAGTTAAAGCCCATGCAACAGCCGCCAGTTCCTTGTCATAAATGGCCCAAGACTGCTCCATAGTAGTGAATTTTCAGGAAAAATAAGCGACTGGATGTTCAAGACCATCGTGGTCCTAAAGCAGCACCGCGCCCACTGCTACCGACAAAGCATCACATGTGACAATATATGGTTTGGTGGGATTGTCGTGTTTCAAAATGGGAGAAGACATGAACACCTCCTTGATCAATTTGAACGCCTGCTGGAATTTAGGGGTCCAACAAAATGGTACATTTTTTCCAGTGAGGGGATGGAGCAGAGCGGCCAACTGGGAAAGTGCGGGGGAAAATTTTTTCAAGAAAATGATAGTTCCCAAGAAACTCCAAAGCTGCTTCTGTGTAGTCAGAGTTGGCTATTCTCGGATCCCATCAAATTTGTTGGGAGGGATAGTAACACCTTCTTTGAGAACCAGGTTTCTGAGAAATGTAACCTCTTCCTTATAAAACTCGCTTTGAAGCTTTGAGGAACAACCCTGCTTTATGCAAAGCGACCATCACCACTTCCAAGTTGATAGCGTGTTGTTTGGGAGTTGGGTAATGAACTAGGATATCATCGATATATGTAATAGCACAAGAGAACTCGAGATCCCCCAACGCGTTGTCAATCATTTGTTGAAACATAGCGGGAGCATTTTTCAACCCAAAGGGAATTATGCGAAATTGGAAAAATGCCTCGCCTCATTTGGATTGTGGTCAACCATTCTTGTCCTTCCATCACCTGAATTTGGTTGAAAGCGTTCACCAGATCCAGTTACAAAAACACACAGGTTTGGCAATTGCCTGACTGATTGTCTGCTCTAAAGGCAATGGGTAGGGATCTGTAACTGTTATTTTGTTCAAGTGACTGTAATCCATGCAAGGACGGAGCGATCCATCCAATTTTCTTGCAAAGACAATAGGGGAGGCGATGGGTGAGGTTTTTTTGAACAACCAACCTTTTTTTAACATATTGTCCAACCAGGTATTGAGTGCAACCTCTTCCTCCGCTTTATGAGGATACAACGGGCAGTTGATGTTCACCAACTCCACGGTTGCCCAAAATCCACAATCATACCTAGTATGTTTTGCCAGACGGTCTGCTTTTTCCATGTTAAAGATTCCTTAATATTGCATTAAGCTTTCGGGAAAATCAGCTGGAATGCCCGCGGAAGTAACTAAGGTAGTGATAGAGCTGGTCCCTTGTATTTTTTGAGGGTGTTGATCAAAGGGAACTCTCCCTCTGAATCATTGGTAAATGATAATGTATTAGACTCTAAATGAATCTTCACATGTTAATGACGCCACCATCCCACACCCAAGATCACCGGGAATACCAAGTTAGCATGGCCAAAAAACGATCACAGAAGTTATATGGTGGATTGAGAAGTGTATTGGCCAGCAAACGACATAAGAAGACTGGTAAGCAGATGAGGCCACCATTACTGAGGAGCCTACATCCATTTCCAATTTTAATTGCTGTGCCAACTCAACACTCATGAAGTTCCCTGATGCTCCAGTATCCACCAGAGCTTCAAAGGAGATATGATGCGGACTGATACTGATTTTCATAGGGATAAGGAAATAAGCGGAATTCTGTTTATTGGGATATTTGGCCGACTCATGGATGACTGAAGAAATAATGGGTATGTCAGGATCAGGGTCAGGGTTCTTAGCTGGGGCGAAAATTTGAAGTATGAGGGCGGGGAAAATCATTTCCTCCGGGCTGGAGGAAGTAAGAGGAGATGTAATCTTCAGATCTTAGGTGGCTTGAAGAAGGTTTCCCAAAATAGAGCAGATGCTTCTACCAAAGTCAGCAAGTGGCCAAATGAACAACAAACAGCACACAACTGATTTCACGTTCATCTGGTAAAGAGTAACCACTGCGGCGCTCAATTCAAAATCCAAGGTGAAAGTGGCTGTAAGTAATGGTTGGTTGATTATGTCATGGAAATGGCAGAAGAGATTTAGACTGACCTGCCAGTCTGGATGTGTGAGCAACCAGAAAGCAAGCCAGAATGCCAGAGGCATTGCTGACTGTACGACTTGATATGAAGCCGGAAAATGTGATACCTCAAAGTGGTGGTGCAACAACAAGGTGAGGAATATCAAAAGAATTGGTAAAGCCCTTCCGGAGTGCAGGGCGATGGGCCACCAGGGAAATGCCATCTGGGATGCGGTTGGAAAGGAAAATAAAAATTTGAATTTTTTGGTAAAATTTTATTTGGAAAGTAAAGTAAGAAAATTGACCAACAATTTTCTCAGTGCCATGCAACTGATTAAATAGTGGTCAATTGGGTAGTGACAGGATGGGGTCAGGACCCACAAATTTGACTAACCAGTGAATTGTTTGGGAATGGGTGGTTTATTCTTTGGGAACCAACATCACAAAATTTGGCGGTGGGCCGAGTCTCTGTTGGTTCAACCTCAAACATCTGAACCAGGGCTTGACTATGTTTCCAACGATTAGCACAATGGCATTTGGCCCAACAGGTGATGGGAATCCCCCAAGTCCATCCCATATAGGGACAGGTCCATTTGTTTGGGAACAGGTTCAGGACAGCCAACCCACCCATGCTCGGTCATTTAACCATTTGTTTGGTCAAAAGCAGCACATCAGGTGCAACACCCGAATTACTATCTGAGGGCTTTGAACCCTTGTCAATAGCACCTGATATTTGTTCAACTGGTTTATTGATTGAATTGGAACTGTCAGGCGATCTGGATAATATCTCATTCTTCATGCTTTTACAGCCATTCAAATTTTGGGCATCAGCCAGATTGCTGACCAAATTAGATCTGACCAATTTCAATTCAGTAATCTCAGCACAGATTTCACTAATTCCCCGCAACAGTTCTGCCAAGGTAAGTGTGGGTATTGGGGGTGGAATCTGAAGCGGACGAGCTGTTACCCATCGGTCATTTACTATGTGAGTGAGGTCGCCCTGAGTGATGAGAGGTACCGCCATCCTCTTCGGTGTCTTTTTATTCAGGAATGGGAAGATGACCTGATTGAGAGCCAAAGGACGTTCCCTGAGACTTACATTTTCCAGGATACAAGATGCTCAAGCCTTCTTCTGACTCTGCAAGAAACTACAATCTCCTCCACTTCCTACTTCAGCACTCCATCCATGAGATATACCTCTGGAGTCTCTGGTAGATGGCCCTCAAATAATGTAAGCTTTTTATGGAAGACCAAAAAGATCCAGAATGAGGGAAGGAGATCCAACTGGTATGAAGCGTGGCCCACTTTTCTGACAATGTGGTAAGGCCCAATCCTCTTTGGTCCCAGTTTTTAAATGGGTGTTTGAGGTGGATGTTTTTATGATCCAGCATCACGATATCCCATTCCTTGTACGCAGGACCTACCCATCTCTTCACGTCCACATTCTTCTTATAAGCTTGCTTAGCTGCATCTAAGTTCGTGCTCATCCCATGGTGTACTTTCTTGATCATTTTTGCAAAGTTCACCACTGCTTTCACCTTGGATCCACAATTGAGCTCCATGTTGAAGGCGAGGTTGAAGTCATATTTGGTGTAGAAGGGGAACAACCAAATTGATGCATCTTGGACGTTGTTATAGCCTATTTGAGCCATAGGGAGATGGGAAACCTAATCTGAATGGTCCGAGGCGTGTAACACCACAGGAACTGCTCCAAGCACTGGTTCACTAGTTCATTCTGCCCATATAATTGGGGTGATAGGCAGTTGAATGGCAGGGACAGATCTGAAGAGTCTTACACAACTATTCCCAAAAGACATATGTAAACTGGAGTCCACAATCACTAATTATTTCTTGGGGGACCCTGTGAAGAGCAAACACATGAGAGATGAAGAGCCTAGCCATCTCAGCAACAGTTAACATGGTTATGCAGGAGATATAGTGGGCGAACTTTGTAAAACAGTCCACAACTACCATGATGGCATGTAACCATCAGACACAGTTAATTCTACAATGTAAACTGCTGATAAAGAAGTCTAAGGCCCTTCAGCTTTATAACTGGTACCAACTTTTCAACTAGTGGCTAGCAATTTGGTTCCATTTGGTTGCAACCAGGCACTCTTTACAAAACTTGGCCACCTGCGCGGCTAACCCCTTCCAATTGTAAGTGTGGCGAATTAGCTCCATAGTCTTTACCTTACCAAGATGAACAACGGTGATTCTATGATGATCCTGGATGATTTCCAGGCGAAGTGGTCCAGTGGAAAAACATAGGCACCCCTGGAACCACAACATCTCATCCTTCACGTGGTAACCTCTGGTAATTTTATCGTGCTTCAACACGCTCATGGCAAGGAACATAGTATATTTAGCTGACAAAGGCTGTGGAAGGGCTAACTTTCTGAAAATCCATATTCTATACATTTTTCAGAGGAGCGAGCGGTGGCCCAAGGATGTGGGAGGGGAAGTTGAGACTTAATCTTACCCAGCATAATCATCAAATGGGTATTATGCACCTCTATCTCCTTAGAATCGGGAAATAATTCAGGGTTGCTGCTCAAAGGTCCACCAAACCATTCTTCTTACCTTTTGACTCATAGGAAAACACAAATTGGGATAGGGTCTCATGCCAGTGGGTTTGCCGTGGGGTCAAGACATGAGGTGTTCATTAGTACAACAAGACATGGTGATCTGTATGCATGCACAATGGTTGGGATGAGCCATGCAAGTGATGACGCCAGTAAGTCAGCGCCTCAACCAAAGCTAACCCTTTATCATATAAAACGTAATTCAACTCTGGCAAAGACATCTTTCTGAAAAATATCCCACTGGATGCTCTATTCCATCTTCACCAACTTGTAATAAGGCAGCCACTGAGTGAAGTTGGAGGAATCAGTAAACACAATGAACTCTTTTTTTATAGTACATGGTGAAGGAAGGACGTGGAAAAAGGGTGCATTTTACTGCTTTGAAAGCATCCCGCAAATTGGGGACCGCTGATAACTTTAGATCCACTATCCTTATACAGGGGCGCCGTCACCTCAGAAAGATTGGGTGTGAATGTCTTAAGGAACATACATGTCCCCAAAAAGCTCCTCAATTCTTAACTGAAGTTGGGGTAGGCTACACACGAATCACCTTATCCTTTTCTGTAGTTATCATGAGTCCTTGGTCAAACATGACGTTGCCCAGAAAGGTGACCTGGGTTTTTAAGAATTCACATGTACTGATTTTCAGCGTAAAGTTGGATACCTTTAACCTCTCCACCACTTGCCAAAGGTGCAATGCATGGGACTCATGATTAGGGGAAAACACCAAAATATCGTCCATGTAGTTAACCGCACATACCCCCAGCAGGTCCCCCAAAGCCACATAGATACGTCCTTGAAAGATAGCAGTGGCATTTTCAAGCCCAAAGGGCATAACCCGAAATTAGAAATACCTTTTTTGGTATGGAATGCGGTAGCCACTACTGGCTCTTTTTGATCTAAATCTGATTGAACGCGTTTAAACAATCCAGTTTGGAGACGACTTTCTCCTTCTCCACATATCATGCAATCTGTGAGTCCAATGGGATGGGATGTAAATCTGGTACAGTGACATTGTTTAGGTTACCATAATCTACACATGGGCATAAAGTACCCTTGGCTTTCTCCACAAAGAGAAGTGGGAAGCATACTAGCGAAGTACGTTGAAAAATCGCGCCTTTGGCTAACTGCTACTTAACCCAAACATCTAAAGCCGCTTCCTTTCATATGGTCAAAAGGTAAATTGAGGAAGATATACGCACCAGATCAATGGTGATATTGAACTCACAATCAAAATTCGGATGAGCTGATAGTAAATTGGCTGAAACCGCATCAAACGTAGTTTCCAACCCCTCCAAACATGAAGGTAAGGGTACCTTCAGAGAGGGCTTTAGTAAGAGAGCAAGAATGAGTGTGTGGATATTGAGACAGTGGGGAAGATCGCCCTGATAATCAGCCTCAGATAAAGGTACACTTATATATTATTATTCTTTAATGCTAAGGACAAGGTATTGTCTTTCAAGTTGGTCCTGACGTAAAACTTATACCACCACTATACTTTAAAAATAATGGGGTACAGAAGATTTTTTATTGCTTGGAAAAGGTACAACAAATGATACTTGCCCACTTGATAATCCACTAACCCTAGAACTTTCAGGGTGGGAATACCTTGAGAAGCCCCTCCCCTACCCATACTACCTGGCAAAAAGTTCAACTCCAAGGTAGTTGGCTAGGTCTTGGTCAAAAAATCTCAGAGGTTCCTTTATCCACCAAAAAGTTGTGATGATTTTCCTTAAAGGGAATAAAAGGGTAACCTTCAATAAAAAATTTCCAGAATGGTCTTTATTTATAGCAGATAACGCCAACAATTTTCATGAAAATCTTCTTTAGGCATAAGCATGCCCCCAGTGTACGTTTTTATTTAATTGAGGCAAGCCAACCAGGGGACGGACATTACTGAAGCTCAAAAGAGCTAAAACTTAAAATTAAAGTAAAATAAAATTAAAATAAGATGGTCAGATTCACTCAAACTGATGTGAAATTTAAATAAAACATACCAACTAAGTCAGAAGTGAAAACACTATCCATCCATGGTGGTGGGTGAAGGGGGATTAAGAGGCTCTTCTTCCTCATTTGTTGTGTACATGAAGCCACACAAAGCTGATAGTAATGGTGTGGGAGCATCATGGAAATGGGGGTTGAGATAACAAATGGGTGCTTATAACTCAATGTTTGAGATGAAAAAAGGTAGAAATATAGTTTAGAAGTGCTCTTTCTTCCATAGGCATACTTTATGTAGGGTGGTGATAATTGAAAGGTAGTTGCAGGTATGTGGGTCTTTGGGCCAAACTTTGCGACCGCCACAACTTTTTGAGATGTTGAATTTGCCACCTGATAGTACCAAAGATGGTCTTTTTTCTGTTTTGAAGCATGGTACTAGGTAGGATAGGAGGCGGCAGGCCATAGCCAATACTGCAACTGATTTAGCAATGGCTTTAAAGGTTGGGCGACATTTGGGGGAGGCAACTTCCTCTTCAGCTAGTTGGTGGTCACAATTGAATAGGGTGGCATCAGGTCAAGGCGCATAATGGTGCTTTGGGAAACGGGCTGCAAAATAAGTATTGAGGTACATTTGAATGGATGGGGCCCATCCCATTTAGATTCAGGTATAAGCTCACCCGATTCATCAACCTCAATCAAATAAACTCATGTATTTTGGTTAATTTGATTGGGTTGTTTGCATATGGATTATCTGTTGCATTTGGCTGGAAGGATGGTTTAGAACTTACTTTAGTCCATTCTGGATCCTGATTGGTGGGTCCCAGAGAAGAGGTTTGTTGAGGTAATTTTTGGTCTGTTGATTCAGTGGTTACTGTGGCTACCGTTTGGCAGGAGGGGGGAAGGATAGTGCCCCATTCAAAAAATGCTATTGGATCAGATATGAGGTCATCGTGCATAAAGTTGAGTGTGGATGCCATGGCTTGTGAGATGGAGGGGCAGCGCTGTTTTGAATGGTCCAGTTCAAAACAGGTAGGGCAAATGGTGCGCCCTCCATCCACTTGAACCCAAAAATATGGTCTAGGGCAGAGGGGATGATGGTGTGAGGGGGATTGAGAGGCTATTTCCATTGATACTGGACGAACAGTCAGAAAGGTGCAGGGGCCTGCGAGGCAAGTGGCTCCATTGGGAGCCAAGAATTGTACCATGGGATAGGAACCATATTCTGATATCCAGCAATAATTTCTTTAACTAAAATTTTGGGTGGTAGGTGGGTAGGGAGGCCTGAACTGAACCACAAGAGTGGTATCAGTGGGCAACTGGGTATGAGTAGTTGAGAGGGGAATGCCCTGGAACACATGGGGATGGTAGCTGCTACTGCAGCATCAGTTTCACTAGATAGTCCAAGATCAAAATACCCTTGAAGGGGCGGAAGTCAATGAAGCCTTCAGGCTGCATAACAGCCTGGGCTAATTTGATTATGGCTTTATATGAATATGGGAACAACTTACCATTTTCGACCCAAAAGCTGAATCACATGTTGCTTCAGAGGAACACAAGGGGGCATCATGGCACCACCTGGGTTCAGGTGAGATGTAAGGCTAAGTCCTTAGGCGGGACCTAGCGTGAATAATTTGGAGGGCTAGCCAATCCAGCCTGAGCACATTTTGGCAATGGCTGAAAAACATTAGGAGGTGGTCACCATTGCCCCAAGTGGGGGCAGCGGGCGTTGAACGCATTGACATAGGAAACTTGAATAGAGTGACGATGAGTGGAGATGTTTTTACTAAATTTCAAACTATAATTTGACCAAAAGTGAGCAAATTGATAGAAAGAAGTTTACCCTCAGGGTACGTTTTTGCAAAAAAAAATGGAGAGGGATAGTTCACCACTCTTACTACTGAGGTCACATATCCTGCATATCTCCAGAAGTTGCATATACGTTTTTATATTATGAAAGTATCTTATACTCCACCACCTGTGTTCTGCAGATCATGGTAGGAGTCAAGCGTAAGTTCTCTGGGGTGATTTGGTATACTGAAATGAGTTCAATTTCAGAGCCATAAGAGAAGATATTGGCTCATTTTTATATAAGGAATTGGCGTAATAAAACGCGTTTTGTGCCGAGCATGTCCCCATACCACTTTGGCAATGGGTTTTGCATAGTTATCCAAGGCCATCACTACTAAGCCCTTTGTCAATGGTTACACCTGAAACATTTGAACGCGGTGCCATGAAAGAAGCATTTTAATTATATCATTTTTGTGAATTTTGGTATAAAAACGAGGAATTACAACTCCTGGATTGCAAAGCCTCCGTATAAACCATGTATGAGCAAGAAGGGTTGGAACTTCCCCGTTGGAGGTAGAAAGATTAATAAAAATATTACTCAACCATCAGCCAAATGAGGTAACCGTGGTGAGCCCCATCAAGGCCATGACAAATTGCAGTCTCACCCAATTTGCACTTGGCAAAAGCCCCACATGGATACTTTTAGTGCATGCAAATAAAAGTGGTTGGTTAACTAATATAAGGAAAGTGTCTGTAACTCTCCAGTTGCCAGCAAAGTGGTGCGTTGTGCACAACCACACCATCAGAGAACTAGTCATTAATAAGATGGTCAACAGGGTACCGCTGAGGATGTCAGAATGGAGGGGACCCAGGTCAAAGTAGCACAATGCAGGATAAGGTAGTAAACAACTAATAAACCATAATACTTGGTTAGACCTCAAAGAGGAGTCCATAGCCAAGTGGGGATCTGTGCAGGAGGGTATGGATACTATGGTCTTGAGGGTACCAGGGCAGCCCAGCGATGCACCAGATTAGGGGGATATTTGGGTAGAAATAAAATGATAAACGTTGTTGGAGATCTCTGTCAGGATCATGAGTTAGTACTATGGATCTTTTTACTGTTTGAGGGCTGGATGACTAAAGTTTAAGGGTGTTAGTTTCTTACCAGTGTTGCTTTCCTCGGTCAAGAAGTCTTGTTTTAATATAGATATTAAGTCTGGTATGGTAATTTCAAATAAATACAATTTTCACCTAAAAATTGCGAAAAGGGGAGAAAAAGTATAAAGTTTATTATTCAATACCTGCTTTTTAAGGGAAATTGAGGAATTTAATCATGGACTATATAAGCCATCCAAGCCTAGATCTAATAGATATCAAATTAGGGATTTGGTAAAAGCCCCCAATTAATATGATTGAATTGATAAAGCTCGCCTCATAGCTCAGGTTTAAACCATGACGTTTAGTGACTCTGAGGGAAAGTATTCTGGCATATTGGTCAGGGTCGATTGCCAATTTCAATCAAAGTCAACTTTTGTTGAGGATGATGCCCAAAAGAAGTTTGGGCTTGTGTGTCAAGTTGGGATTGATTGCTGACCTCAATAGCGATCAACTTTTGCCGGGTATTATCCCTGACAGAATTGTGGGTCTTATGGTTGGTTTAGGATTAAATCACATTATTGACATATTCAAATCCGCAATTTGGGTGGGAATAATGACAATACCCCCTCTAGATCTTGACGCAGGAGGAAACGGATGGAGAAAGCAACTATGTATGCAGTTGATGACTGTGCTCTGAACAACCTCTATGATTTAGTGTTCATTGCCTCATCTATATATGACTCAATAGGGCCCTGACCAGTTGGTACCCAGTTTGTGATCATGACCTCCAGGCCAGTGATGGTAAAATAGGATAAGGTCACCTGGTTGGAAGGTGTATAGAGAATCATACTTTTTGTTAAATTGAGCATTTTCTCTGCTGGTTGTTGCAGACAGGTTTTTGGCAGCCAGGCCTGAAGTCTTATAATTTCATTTGCAATACTTCACATAGAGACCTCAGGTTCTTCAGGAGAAGCTTGGTCAAGCATCGCCTGGACTTTTGCAGGAAGATGGGGATTTCTGCCATACAACTCTTGGAATAGTTACATCTTGGTAATTTGATGGTAACTGATCTGATAGGCCAGAATTGCACTAGTCAAATACTGGGGCCAAGGAGGGGGGTCAGTCATAGCTATTTTCCGAAGGTTTCAGTTAGAGTGCCATTAACCGCTCTACCATTCCATTGATTGCAGGATGGTAGGGGGTGTAAAATACCTGAGTGATTCCCATCAGGTCGGCTAAATATTACACTAGCATCAAGTGGAACTTTTGTCCATTATTTGAGAGAATGACACTAGGGCACCATTCTGGGTGATAATCCTATTATACAGAAACGTGGTGATGGCTTTTGCCAAAGTGGTGGGGAGTGATACGACTTTGATACACTATGTTAGATGGTCTATGGCTAGTAGGAGGATCTGATGTTAATGGAGGCTCTAGGAAATGATTCTACAACATGAATGCCAACGGTATGAAATGTTTCACAAGGTGGGACCACTGGATGTTGAGAGCAAGGATTAGGTCCTGCTTGGCTTTTACACAAAAGGCAGGACTCCAATACAGACTATATAGAAACAAGCATTTCCACCCAATAACATTGAGTTCTACGCCACTGGTAGGTTTTCCAAATTCCCCATGGCTGACTTGCCGATGTCCCTCTAATATGACATTGGTTCAAGCCAATAGTCTTACATAAGGCACACATTGCTTAGACACAAGTTTGCACAATTGTCCGCTCTTGATTTTGAGATTTGCTGATCTTTTCGCTAATACCTGCTGGAGGGTCGAGGATTCGTCCTTCCATAACTGTGGTTGGGTTAGGAGGTCGTAGAGTTGATCCTCTTCAGGGTTAGATATTGTTAAGATGGGAAGCCAAGATAAGCAATCTGCGTTTTGGTGGATTGGACCTGGTCGGTGAATAATGGAAAAATGTAATTTTGATGTTTTAACTCCCACTGGGCTAATCTCCCATCAGGGTCTTTCATTTGCTGTAGCCAACATAAGGAAGCATGATCTGTTATGATGGCAAAATGCCTCCCATATAAATAAGGTCAGAAATTCTTAATGGCTGTAAGACCACCAAGCAATTGCATTCTGTAATGCTATAAATACGTTCAGTTTTAGATAAGCTCTTGCTGTAGTAGGCGATAGGATGGTCCACTAAGTTCTCATCATGCTGAGATAGTATGGCTCCTATGGCAATATCACTGGCATCAGTAAAGAGGATGAAAGTTTCTATCAAAATTCGGATTAATAAGTACTGCTGAGTGAGAAATAATGATGCATAGCAGGTCAAAGGCATTATGTTGCTCTTCTTTCCACTAAAAAGGCATTCCTTTCTTTAGTAGATATACCAGAGGCTCGGAGGTGTCTGCAAAATGGGGGATAAATTGGCAATAATAGTACACTATTCTTAGGAAAACTTGTACATCTATTAGGGATATAGGGGGTCATTTTAGCAATCAACAAGACCTTATCATTTATTGGGGTTATTCCGGATTTGCTGACCTTTTGGCCTAACTAATCCATCTCACTATGGAAGAAAGAGAATTTTGAAAGTTTTAGTTTTAATGACAATTGCTGTAACCGCTGAAAGACTTGCCTGAGGTGATCTAGATGTTCAGTAAAGGTCCCTAAAAAAATGGTAATATAAGTGAGATAAACTAAAATGCAGGAGTTTTAAATCGCCTAGTAGTCATTCCATCGCGCGTTGGAAGGTAGCAGGGGCGTTACATAACGCCTGAGGCATTTGAGTGGGCTCAAATAGTCCTTCGCTTGTGATTAAAGCACATTTTGCCTTATCTTTGGGTGACAAATCTACTTGCTTTTGTCCACTGGCGAGATCCATAGTGGAGAAATAGTGGGACCCCAACATTAAGTGAAAAGATTCATCTATACGCAGCAGGGGATAGCTATCTTTACAAGTGATAGAGTTGATGCGGCAATAATCCATAACAACCTGATGACCACCATCCTTTATTCAAATTATAGCGGGGAAGCCTATGGACTTTTGGAAGGCACAAGTAATTCTGCCTCCAACAGTTGCTATAACTCTAAGGCTACTTGAGCTTCCTCAACTTTAGATTTTTGGTATGGCCAGGATTTAAATGGAGGGAGATCCTCCGTTTTGATTTGATATATTACCCCAGACTTTCCCATAGTCACTTGGTCTTGAGGAAAAAATATCGCCATATTTCTTGAGGAGGTGTTTGACATCTTAGCGTTTGTTTGGGGTAAGATTATCCCCAATTCTACTATCAACCAAAGCTATGGAGGGTGGGGATCAAATCCTAACTCCTGTAACAAGACAAAACTACTCACATCAGCAATTTTCTAATGGGACATAGTTTTACATAAGCGATAAGGGCATGCTGTGGGACCTGAAGAGTTCTAGTGGATAAATTCCCTAATAGAATAGAGATGGATTTTCCACAGGCTGGATCCAAAATGCCCATGTAGGTCAGTGCTTCTGTGATGTAAGGGTTGGGGCGTCCACTAAGCTCCAAGGTGTGATCAGGAATGGTAAGATTCCGAATCCACATATCTACAATAAATTGTGAGCCTGAGGGTATTGTAATAGAATGAGGTGTATACAGAGGGATCCCCTCTTTGGCGTCCAAAGCCTGCAGGGGCAACTTAGTTTTTCCCCTAAGACTTGGTACTCTATTTTTCGGATGGAGGATGGGTATTCAAGGAAACATGTTTGTTCTTTAGGGGATCCTTTACTTTTGATGGGGAGTTCAAATATTAATGGAATCTGATGCCCTAATAGGGATAGTTTTTTTCTTGTGGTTGATGATGCAGTTAAACTCCCGCATCAATTAGACCCTAATAAAAAAACTCGTAGTTATCATTTTCTAGTGCAACGTCAGAGGCAGTAATTACTAATTCTCCAAAATGAAGGGTTAAGCAGAATAAGCTCCTATTGACTTGGTAGAATGACAATCTGTCATCCCGTGATTGGCTTTGTGAATTAAATTGGGAGCCTTTTTTATCTTTTGGATAAGTTGGGAGGAAATAATGTTAACTGGAGAACTAATATCAATTATTTCCAGGACTTTAACCTTATGGGCTACTATAATGACCTGAACCACCAATAATCTGAATTGAGAGTTAATAGCTAATAGACTGTCATTAGGCATTTGCAGTGAAGCAAGCAGAGGATTCTACTGTGGCCAATCTTAAGGCTGATCATAACATTTAAAAGTTTTATCTGCCAATGCTTTGCTTTCTATAGAAGAGCTGACCACCAAAATTTGTTTGGGTAACTGACCAACATAAAAGTAAGAAAACTTAGGTTTCTATTCTCTTGTTTGAAAACTTTTCTCTCTCGTTGCAATCACTTTTGCAACTTATTCAATTCAAGTCTGATTCTAGTTTGATAATCTCACAGAGGAGATTAGTCTGCACCCATTTCAGAAAGCAGTTGGTCAAGTAAGGTAAGAGGAGCAGATGGTAGGCCGTGGCCTCAAATGTTCAAAAACGCCCCAGAGAAACTGGCGGAATAGAAAAAAATAAAAAACTGGCGGTCACTATTTCCCCAGAAATCCTTACTTGGCAAGCGCGATGCAACCAGTACATCAACACGCCGCACTCCCAACCACTCTCATTGGTGGAATATGGAGTCCATGTGTTTCTGGACATCCAACAAACAGCTTTATGGGAAAAAAATTTTGTGGGGATGTGCACACTTTTTCCCCAACCGCGGTGTTTGTTGCACCTCACTCCAAGTCACACAGTTGGCTGGACCTCGGTTTCAAAAACAAGGAGGCAGCAGACAAAGCTGCTGCAGTGCATGTAGTGATCGACCTCTTTAAAGGGCAATGGGTCATTGAAACAAAATGCACCAGATGGACAAAATCCAACCAAATTTTCCTCACGTTTGACTTTTTGCCTACTACGGTCAAACGTGCCATTTTGGAGCAGCACCTGAAAGATGGTCTCACCATATACGGTGAAATACAATCTTTTGAGATGCAACACTATATGCTGATGCCACACCTGTGCACTGGCAAAGCCATCGCAGTTCTGACCCCAACTGAGGAGATTGCAAAGGACCTAACCCAGATCCCGCACTCCACATATATCAATATTGAAGGGAATACCACTCACCCTTTCTGGGTAACCGTGGACAGCGCACCCCCCATCTGCACCCACTGTGACGCGTTCAGCCATAAGGCACATGCATGCCTCACCAAGGAGGGCATCACATTCCAAGAGCACCCCTCGGCGACCATGGCCAGCGGAGAGGCGCACTACAAACCAACCACAAGCACCAAAGAGCCTTTCCTGTGGGGAGCACAAGGCTGCTACCTACTGGTAAAACCTATCTGCCCCCAATAGTGGAGGAGGGCCAAACAGGCCCGCAGGGCTGCGGCCAAGGAAGGGGCCAAAGTCACCTCCACTATCTCACACTCCCAACACCAGGAGGACATTGAAACCTTTGTGGCGGAAGTAACTCAGGAATCCATCATCCAATCAGAATGGGAAGCCCATGCCAATTGGGCCAACCAATCTGAGGATCCAATGGGTGACTCAATCTCACCTGACCTTTGCAACCAAATTTCAGTTGAAACTGACTTGGTTTCCAACCTACCTGAAAATTTTTTTGACCCGAGTGTTGGTGCACCAAACTCATCTGCACCACAAAAAATTCGCTCAACGTTGAGGAAACAAAAAGTGAAGGCAAAAGCCAACGCGAACCTTTCTGCTAAAATTAATAAAACCACTGATAGCGTTGCTGAAAACACCCGCGCTGCCAAGAAAGCCCATGGGGATCTAGAGGAGGCTAGTGGGCCTGGGTGCCCACCCCCTCGCACCTAAGGTGCAATGGGGGAAACCTTCACTTTAGGGACGTTAAATATCGCTGGACTCAAGGCCTCACTGTCCCAGGCTAGGAAACTGAGTTTTTTACAAAAAAATTTACTTGTGAATATCCTGGCCATCCAGGAGTCCCACTGTCCACGAGGTTCCAAGGATGCTTGGAAAACCATGCTCCTCCCATCCCTATCCTTTTGGTCAGAGCACTGTGGGGTGCTAGTTATAAAAATTAATTTTTTAAATTTTTATTGTCAGAATCCTTCCTCAATGGCTGAGTCCTTGTGGTCACTTTCTTGTGGGCTGACGTGGCACATGCTATCATCAACATCTATGCCCCAGCTTGTGCAAGAGAGCGTTGGGAATTTTTCTCATCAGTCAAATCCCTCCCGTTACCCCCAGACCCTTTTGTACTCAGCAACATGAACTATTGGCTAAACATACCCACAGACCGTTGGCCTTTTTCCTCCCATGCTCCCAAGTCATGTAGAACTTCGCGTTCTAAAGGCCACCCTTGGGTTGTTAGATGTGCTGCTGTGGCAAGCTCCACTGCTTGAGAACATGGTGCACCTCCACATCCACAATGGTCAATTAAGGTTCATGTCCTGCATCAACCTTATCCTCACGCCAGTGCAATTTTGATCCCATATTTCCCACTTCCACACATCAAAAATCAATTTCTCTGATTACTGGCTGGTCTCGTTAACCTACCACTTACCCATCACAGTGGCTAGGGCTCCGCATTGGTGCAAACACCACCCTCCTGAACTTGCGTCGCCAGGATTTTCCACTTGGGTAGAATCAGAAACTTTGGCAAAAGAGTTTGTTACACCATTTTGCGCAGACCCAATTTCCACATGGTCAGCCTTCAAAAAGAATACCATCCGCCACTCTCGCCACCTCTCCTCCCAAAGCTCATGAGCCACATCAGCCGTCATTTTGCACTCTCTGGATGAGTTGTCACACCTGGAGTCCAACATCCCAGCCACAGGCTACAGCCCTGCATGGGTCTGGAAGTGGGCAGAAGCAGCTGCCCACCTCAATGCAGTTGAAAGGCAAACAAACATTGGGTTTGTGTTCAGTAAAGGGCCAAACACATTACAGAGGGCAGCACATGCTCCGCTTATTTTTTTAAAAAATTCTTTTGCACCGCGCCAGAGCGTGGCATGCACACAGGTGCAGAGGTCAGACAATTCTGTCACAGATATGCCAGCCGAAGTGGCAATCAAAATATAAAAGTATTACTCCAAGTTATACTGATCCAATCAAATTCAGCCAGCTAAAG
>JAKSZP010000916.1:0-21356 GCA_022478985.1 Massospora cicadina | reverse complement strand
CACCACAAAGGTGCATTTTCGCTTTATAATCAGACCAATTAGAGTTTTTTCATACAGCTGATGAAATACAAATAATGAAAAAAAGAGACATTGATTGTGAAAATGTTTTATTTTTAATTGTGATATCAGCAGGCCTCTTGATAGCATTAGGTATTCCCTATGTGTACTGTCCATGTTTAAAAGCTATCATGACAATTACACGGAATGACGTACAATTTTGTCTCAGTGCATTATTGGTAATGAACTGATATAGTAAATGTAATTAAATAAATACTGTAAGGCCCACTTGTTGCACTAAGAGGGCCCCATAACTAGACATACTTTATTATGCCATAGCTGATAATAGCATCAATATTTGGGAATAAGGGGATCTAATCATGGATATTCAGAAGTGAACTAAAATATCAGATTATGCTGATGGATTGGGAAGGATCAAGGAATCCATTAATGGGAGTAATCTTTCGGCATTGATGATTTTCTTGAAGTGTTTGTTATTTGACTCAACTGTCAAAAACTAACATTTTCCCCATCTGACTGGAATATAAGCCCTGATTTTCCTTTTTTTCACCTCAATATCTGTTAATATTTTGGCCTCTGCTTATCTGCATAATGGTAAAAATCCTAATCCTGAGCAGCGTTGTCAATTTACATTTGCCTCATATAATGAGGCTGTAGCTTGTGTTAGGTTCCTTGTAGGAACCTGAATTAAGCCAGTTGACTTACATGACAACTATGGTCACCTCTACTAAGGCAGATACTATTATTGAGGAGGAGATTACTCAGGCAAGAGAAATCGCCATAAGACCTATGGGTTATGAAATTTCTTTGCACTCCTCTTTGGGTCCTCATGCGGAAGTATTTAGTTGTGTCATCAACCCTGAGTATCAAATTTTTTGTTTAAGGCTCGTTTAAGGATGAGGATCTCCTGGCAGAGTGTGTTTTCATCTCTAACTTTTATCCACATTCTCAGGCTTATTAAGTAAGCTTAGGATCCTTACTAATCCTTGTAAGGCCAGTCTCTAAGGAAACTAGTGCCAATTTTAAACGTCTTTTTGGCCCCCTTCACCAAAATATGGCCAAGGATATTTCTATAAGGCCACAAGATCTGCTTTACCTGAAAGCTTTTGTGGAGGAGTTGTTTGACTCTTAGGTGATTGCCCTTGGGAGTTGTCCCAATTTTGCTTCTTTGCTGGGTTTAAATACCTAAGATGTTCATAATGTTCATTATGCTCGACTATTAGGGCTGCTTTCATGCTCTTTACAATGAAAACATGGATGATTATCTGCCCAAAATGGCCTTACTCGGCCATCTTATGAGGATTCCACCTGAGCAAATGCCCTTTAGTCAATTAATAAACATTCCACCTTTTATTGAGTGGTGGAATACAAAGGTTTATTGCTTTTATTTTTTAATATCAGAAGTTTATCAATATCAACTGACTTTTTCATATAGTGTCTCATGGGCACATGCTTTTTCATTTGATTGCAGTCTAGACCAAATTCAAAATTGAGGTTTTGTTCCTCCCCTACTCTCATACACTGGGAAACAGCCACTACCTGCACTCATCATGTTGGCTGTATATAAATACCACTATTTTTAACTTCCAGCTTATCAACTGGTCAGAATTGGACTATACTGATAAAAAATCATGGCCCAATCTCTCTCCCCTCCTTGAAAGCAAGCAATAAAATTCATTTCAATAATAAATTGCTAAAAATTTATAGTTTCATTTAATAGTAATATATATTTCTTTCATTATATTTATTTATTCCTAACTTTAATTTTCTTCATTTATTATAAATAGTTTTTTCTTCTTTATTATTACCTTTTTCTTAATCAGCATTTATTAACTTTTCTTACAAAATTCACATAAACGTGATTGTATATGGTCAGTCTTACCTTCCTTAATTGTATAAATGAATTTTTATGTCTTTTCTATAATCTTGATTGGGCCTAACAATATATGTTCAACTTATATAATCAGCCCAATCCGTGTGTATTGCAGATAAGAACCTCATCACCAACTTTAAACTTGGTAATGCATATAAATTTTTTTGTATCTTTTCATGCCAAGCCTTTTTTTATTATGAAACTATTATCAAAGGCCTGAGTTTGCAACTAGATCATGGTATCAGAGCTTCTCAACATACTAAAGTTAGTTATTATCAACAAGAGCCTCCAGAACTGAGTATAGCATTAATGGTAGGGAAGGTGTCATGGAGCATACAGATAATAACAAACTGGCCTGGAACTCAGTATGAGTGAACAACTAAACAACCAACCAGGGTACCTCTAACTTATAATTCCATTTTGTAAAATGCATTGAAACTAGGACAACCACAAATACCAGCAGGGGATTACCAAAACTGAAAATCATACCCAATAATTGTTTAGTGAACTTATTAAACTCCCAAATAAATTTTTTTAAGGTTTTTATATTCAACTAAAAAAGCTGAAGGGAAAAATGGAGTGACAGTGGAACCTGTCAGGGTCCGCTGCAAAAAAGTTCACAAAAATATGTAATGTAAACAATTGCAAATCATAAATAAGAAGTAATTATGCAATTTGACTACGGCAGATTGAAAAATACAAATCTTTCTAATACCAGATTGATCTCAATCTGGCCAGCCAACTTAAGCTCAAATTTGCCAATATTTTTCTCCTCCTGATGTGATTCCAGATTGGCAGATCAGTAATGCTTCATCTAATAGGCAACTGGGTGTGCCCATGACCAGACCACATATGGCCAATCCCATTGATGCCCACCCCAATATCACGGGGTAGAGCAAGTCCTGTACAGTTGAGAAGTTGTCACAGAACAAAAAGTCATTGACAGAGAAGTGCAATGGGCGTCAGACGCGGTAAGACTTCATGGGCTCTGATGAAGCACCCAGGACCAAAGAGGCTTCTTCCATTGCCAGGTCCAAGGAATGCGCCACACTGAGGTCAATAAAGTTGCCTGCCGCTCTGGTGTTGAGGAGGGCTTGCACAGTAAATTTATCCAACTGAGGGGAAGGAGATAGGGAACAAAAAGTAGGTTTGATCTTCTTTATTGGGGTGGGAAAGAGAGATGGCAGCCAAGGAGGGAGCATGACCCATTATTAGAAGAGATTGACCAAGAGGCGCCGGGATGGTCTGGAACTGGGGAGGGGTTTCTGCTTCCTCCTTATCCCAAATGGGGCAGCGAGGGTTGATGCATATGCCCGCTCCACTCTCTTTGAGGGGGGCCTCCAGGTTAACTGGGGAGGTGGTGGCGCCAGGATGGGCAGGCTCTGAACTCTGGGGATTGAGGACCCTCTCTCCTGATCCAGGGTGAGAGCAGGGGGTGCAGCAGGCAGGGGCTTTTCCGAGGGGAGGGTACCCAAGGTGGGTACAGAGGGGGCGCAGAGAGCGGCGAGACCTGGGGGCGCTTCCCTTTGCCGCGACCACTGGCAGGGGGAGAGGGGGTGGCATGCGGCCCCTCAAGAGCTGCAACAGCGCACGTGGGTGTATGGAAGGGCCTGTCCCCAATTGTGCGAGCCACCAAGAATGCAATTTCTAAGGACCTTGCGAGGGGGTCCCAAGATTCATGGGCAGCCGCAGTGGGGTCCAAGGCAGCTCAGAAGGCGGAGATGGCAATCTTGGGGGGATGAGCACTGTGGGGGCCAGGACCGTGAAGGCTTTGATCAGGGAGGGCAGGTCCATGGCTGTTTGCCCTAGTGTGAAGAGATGGAGGAGGCGCGCCGGTCTAGACTCAGGGGCCTGGACCACCAAAGTAACCAGCGACATTAGGGGGGTGGGGTTCCCAGACTTAGCAGCAGAGCGGAGCACTCCCCTGACCCAGTGGCGGGCATCCCCATCTAGGGCATCAAGGAGAGCTATGCTTTGCTGGGCATCAGAAGGAAGGGGAGCTTTCCCCCCATTGGCAGTGAAGTGCACCTGAAGTTCCACCAGGACACCCAGGATTTGGTCAGCCACCTCATCAGAAGGGATAGGGGGACTCCCAACCCTATCATGTTGACTGATGGGGTGACACTTGACGCCAGGGGTCTGCGGGGTGGGGACCAGGTCAACACCAACTGGCGGCATGCTCAGACAAATGAGGCCACCGACCAGCAGGAGAAGGCCAGGTCACAGAGAGAGTACGTTTAAGGTTAGGGCGTAGGCCAACGCTTTGCCAGTGCCAGCGAGGAGGGTGGAGAAGGCCAAGGTTATGGGTCAGTTCATTATGTCATGGAAACGGCTGATAAGAATTAGACTGGGCTCCCTGTCAGGGTGTGTGAGCACCCAGTGGAGAGCCCAGAATGCCAAGGGCACAGCGGTCCATGTGACTAGAAGAAGGGGGGATCTAGTAGGGACGTGAGGAAAGTGAATATTTATAAATGTACTGAAGGCCCCCAAGGCAAACCAGATGGTTGCAATGGGGGCAACCGCAAGTCTTGCGGGGGCAACCCCAAGGGTGGGAGAGGCGGGGAGGATGACGACTCTTCAAGAGTGCGCGGTTGCTGGCCTTCAGTTATGGGTAGGTGGGTCTGTGCACCAGAGAGGGGCGGCACAAGACCCACTGTATGGACAGGGGTGCTGTCAGAGGGGAAAACGGGCCCAAAATGAGCGTTAGGGCTGAGTTCCCCTTGTTTGGGGTACTCTGGGGCCCTTAGGTGGGTGGGATCAATGACGGACAATCCAGTTGTGGGGGCTGAGCTCATGGGCATCGGGGTGAGGCGCCCTGAGGCTGCTCCAATAGGGGAGCACTCTCAGAAAACCTGATGGTGAAGTGAACGGATGGGTTCACATTTAATGGATATGCAAAAACAGACAGAGAGTTGAGTCCATCATCAAGAGTGAGGCGGTTCACCACAGATATGATCCACCACTGCGTGGCAGGGTCAAGCAACTGGACAACCCATTTGGCGATCATTGAGATAATTATTTGGGCGGCAGCACACTTTGCCAGATCAATTGGCAGAATTTTGAATAGGAGAAAAAAACAGGCGGAGTCTGTGACAAGGCGTTTTGGGTAATCAGCTTGATTTTGGTGCAAAGCGTGATGAGAATAGAGAATGAACTTACAGCTGCCCATAGACAGAGAATTTGCCTTAAGTATTGGGTGGTTGGGGATTGGCGATGGGGTTTGGTTGGCTGGTGGGTGGGGGAGTGGATGGATGGTTTTCAAAATCTTGGCAAAAATCAAAAAACTTTTGCTGATTTTCCCAAATTTTTGGGGCCAGACCAGGTTGATGGTACCAATCTGGGCCTTGACCATTTGAGTCGGGCAGCTCAAGCATTTAAGATTTCCTGAATTTGTCCTGGGGGACTGTGGTCTTGGTGCTCAGTTGTCCACAACCCAGTCCAAACTCTCAATTTGATTGTCTATGTGATCTGAGCTTCTCAGATCTGTTCCAAGGGGTGGGGCAACTGGTCTGAGTCACTGGTGGCCTGGTTTAAAACCCAAATCAAGTTCCAATCTGATTCTCGGACCTGATCAGTCTGGACTGGCTCCATTAGCCTGGAATCTGCAGGCCAGGCTCTGATACTTGCGCTAGCAGTTTCTTCAAAATTTTGGTAAATTTTCCCTGGTAAGTGGGGGGTCCCAGGGGCCCGCCCAAGGCCCCTGGCCTGCATGATCTCCTGGCAGGTCCCCTCTATTAATTTTTATCAGGGTTGGGGAGGGTGGGAGGGGAGAGATTTGGATATCTCTAGGTGGAAGGGCAGTTACCCAGCGCTCATCAACCACATGTGCCAGGTTGCTCAACTGTGACAGGGGGGTCCACTTGGGCCTTTGGCCCCCTTTTGGTCCAAAAGGGATGCTGCTCACTATCCAGTTGTAGGGGCTGGTCCCCAAGACTTACAGAGTTCTCCTACAAGGGCGCTAATAATTGGCTAAAATATGATACCTGGGGTATCTCAGGTGCAAAAATTTTACTAAATGATAAAGCCAAGGTTTGACCTTAAGTCAAAATTCAAGAAACAGGATTCAATCAAAACTAAGTTTGGATAGCAGAAAAGTATATTCAAAGGCTCAGAATGAGAATTGAACCTTTTCAAAACACTATTCAATATATTACAATTGCTACCACATTATTAAAATGAGCAGATTAAATCCCCAAGCAACCCTGTCAAGAATAATGACATTTAATTTGACTATTGTTGTTGACCTAAGCCTCCCCTCAGCCTACCCTCAAATCCTTGCACCATTCCTATGGTAGGGTGTTGGGATATCATTTTATATTAATCTCAATAAAAAGTACTCTATTGAAGAGCTCTTATTTTCTAGTTATCTAATTAAATTTTATTATAAAATTTACATCTTTTTTTAGTTTTACAAAATTAATGCTACCCTTGAGTCTCACTTATTACCCTTAATGGAAAGATAATTCTTAGGTGCTAACACAATCAAACCACCAAATATTAGCAGCTGCCATATGATAAAGAATCTTCTCCCCATTTACTTAACACTGATATGGTGCAGATCAAAAAGTCTGTGCTTGTTGTGGCTGATAAAGCACTTACATTTATTTATCAGTTTTCTCTTGGCATTCACTTGTTTAAACAATGTCTTTATAAAGAGAACATAAGCTCTATAATATCTTAAAAAACTTGTGCAGACTCTAATTCAGTTGCATAGAAAATCTTAAAATTAATTCTCTGGCCCAAAAAGTTAGTATTTGGAGGCATGATAATACCGATTGGTAGACATTACCTATCTTTTTAAAAGAGGAATTGCTAGTATAATATAATATTTATGGATTCAGGATGGCTAGCAATCTGGAGCACATATGGAAAGGGCTCTTTGAGATCATTGAGAAAAAATTTACTAGTGCCAACACTCTGAAGGATTCTGGAAATAGTTACCTTATTAATTGAGTGCATGTTAAGTTCAAGAAGTACCAGTGTAGCTTTAGACCTATGGCTACAGTTTTCCAATTACTGAGTTATTTTACCACTCATTATTGTTCCCTGATGTTTGATCAAGTGGTGTAAATGTTGCAACTTGGTCCAATTAGCCATGTGGAAAAATCTTATAATTTCCTTAAAGTATATCTATATATACTCTATAACAAGACAGAGAGTCAGATCAAATGACTTACTATACCAGTGTTGAAAAAAATACTACCCTACTGATTAACTGTTATTGGGCTGAATTGCCAACAAAAGAGTTACAATAAGCAGTTTATGCACCCATCATTGATTAAGGTATTATGGAAACTACAATCAATCCCTCTCCACCTCACCAACGCAAAATCTTAAACTGATAATTTATATCAGCTTACTTCATCCTGTAGCCTAGTAAGTTAAATCACTTTAGTTATATCATATTATCCCTTTGCCCTTACATTAACATAAAAGCTTTGCTATTAGGTTCTATTATTCTTATCATTGGGTTTTGTCAGCATTTTGGCCCTATCAAGTAATGTTTCTATAGGGTATAAAATGGTTAAAGCCTTAGTCTCATTGGCTTTTTTAGAACATTTATGCGGATGAATTTATTTCTTAGGGCTGTTGAGTTATCAAATGGCTGGTACCAATAGGATTTACAGAGTTTAGTAGCGTATAATGAAGGATTAGTCTCTGGGAAAGATATCAAGTTTTTATTAGTATACACCTACTAGCTAGGGGAAGAGAACTTGTGAGCCAATGCCATTATTAGTACCAGGAGAAACATAATGTGCTTTTATTCCATATTGATTTTAACAAAAACCCTATTATAATATTATTTTATTGTATTTAGATTAGATGTCCATATACAGTTCACTATTTGTATTAGTCCATTTACATGTGCTTTCAAATTTGATGCTAAGCACCAAATTTAATACCTAGGTTGCTGTTTTTGCTTATCTATCATGTTTTAGCCTGCTTTATTTCACAGTTGAAGAACTGACAACAAGGCATCCTGTGATACTCTTTCCCTTGATTTTTAATTCATAGCTTTTTATATCTGATATAGTTGAGCAAATAAAGATATTCTAAATTACTTATAATAATGTATGATATTGTGACGGTCAAGGCGCTGCCTGACCGCCACATAGCCCTGACCCCCCTAAGGTGGGGATTGCGTCTAATAATGTCACACTCAATATACATAAAAGCATAGGGCTCGAGGGCAACGACCCTCAGAAATGGCATTCTGACGAATCAGATGCCACAAAATTGATAAAACCTCAAGGCAAAGGCAGCAAAGGTCGATGTAAATGGCAACTGGGCCAATCAGAGGCTGCCAACCTGAATTCTGAGGTCTCATGCATAGAGATTGGCAACAGCAAAGAGCAACCCAGCAAATCAGGGGCTTCCAAGCCAAATTACGCCAAAAATGGAAGTGGCATGAATCATGGCATTGGGCAGCTCAGCGAATCAGGAGCTGCCAAGCCAAATAACACCAAAAGAGGAAATGATGGCATTGGGCAGCTCAACAAATCAGGAGCTGCCAAGCTGAATCCACCGCTCATCAAAATTATTGAGAGCCATGGTGAAGGGCACCCCAGCGAATCAGGGGCTGCTGGGCTGAATTATCCCAAAAATGGGAATAATGGTGATAAGGTCGAGATAAGTTCTGATTTATCCTCAATGAACAAAAATATATGCAAAAAAGTTTCCTTAATGCCACAGGTACTTGACAAATGGTCTAGAACATGCCTAGATGGGAATATCAGAGGCTGAGATTCTCAAAATAGGCCTGCAGATAGCCCGCTTCCTGCAGACTCCATGGGGTCCAATTTCCCCACATTCCCTATTCCCTAATATAAAAATAAACCAAGCAAAGGTGTTTAAGACAACTTTGTCTTCTAATATAAGCAATAAAAACCTTAAAAATTGAAAATAAAATTTTGAAATTTCAAAATCATTTATTTGAGATTTAAAGGAAAATCATGGATTTTGAGTGAAACAACATGGACCATTCCTAAGATTTCAACAGAGCTGTCACCTCTCTGTATGCTCTCTCTGGAGGCCAAACTGCCCTCCTCAGTGTGAGCATCATCCTTATAGTGTTCCAAGGATATCTAAATCACTCAACAAGCCAACAAACGCGGGACCTCACCACAGCGGCCCTCTCTTGCCTATGGGCCCTCACATGGGCCCTCTTGCCCAACTGCTTGGTGGCAATGTGGAGAGACCCCGTTTGTCACATTAGACGAAGTTCATTCAACCTCATCTCCCTTTTATGGGATGGGATGGGGAGACCACATGAGAGAGCCCTACCTGCCTGGTATGAGCAAACTACCACTTTCCTGATGGTCATCTTCTCCATCCTGTTCTTGCTGAGGGAAGCCGCTCATCTCCTCCCATCCCAAGGGAATTCAATCGCTTATGTCCAACATGTTGATTCCATGTCCCAGTTTAGACAAACATTGACCCCAGAGGAGTTGAGTGTTATGCACGGTACCTTCTCTCACATTAGATTACAGGCCCTCCTTACAGTGGCCTCTGGGGGTACAATGGCCGCATCCCTCCAGATTGCCCAGGTGATAGCAGACCTACCAAAGAACCTGTCAATCTGGCTTACCAACCTATTGGAGACTCAGCCGGCCCTTCCTGCTTCTCTGGAGGACTGCCTCCACCTTGTGGAAAGAGCTGCCACCCCAAATGACTCTCAGGATGCTGCCTGGTCTGCACTCTTGGCCCTCAGCCAAGGGAAAATGGCCATCAAGGAGTACGCTCAATTGTTCCAACCCCTAGCCAAAGCTGCCAAAGTGTCTCCTTCCCAGCTCGCATGGATGTTCATACAGAACCTTCGCCCAGACATCCTCACAGCTATGGCCGCCACCCGCCTGGGGGCAACCTTGGAAGAAGAGGTCACTGTTGCTTCCCAGGTAGAAAAGCAGCTAGCCTTGGCCCAAGCCAGGGCCCCTGTGCCTGGGAATCACAATAGATTCCGCAGATGACGTGCGGAGTCAGAGTATATATCAATCCATATGGGGCAACAGGAGCATGGGGGCCTCGGGGAGAATGCCCCACGCCTTGCAGCTCCTGCACCCACTGCTCCCAGCGGCCCGGATGGCCCCACTTACAACCTTCGCCTGACCCCTGCCCACATCTCATCGCTCAATAAAGGAAACGGTTCCTCCTACCTGTTTATTCTGTTTACTTTGAAGCGAAAGAAGAAAGAGAAAGGGCCAAGCTAGAAAAACTGTGGGCTTTAGTGGATACTGGGGCTGAAGAGAACTACATGGACCGAGAGCTAGCCAAGAAATTAAGAGTAAAATGCGAGAAAAGGGTACCATGACCCTTGCGGACACCTCCAAGTTTTCATAATGCTGGGAGGTTGAGCCCAAGATCAAGCTCCAATAGGGAATCCACCATTTCTGGGAAGACTTTTGTGCCATCCAGAACCTGCCCCACCCCATCATTCTGGGCATGAAATGGTGGCATAAGTACTCCCCACACTTTGATTTGGAGGAGGGCCAGGTGATGCTTCGCCCCAAGGAGCAAGAGCCCTTGTCATTAGAATTCTTTACCTCTGGCAGAAGCAGGCCTGGTGTGAACTCTGTGCACTTAGGGATGGAGAGGGAACAGATACCAGAGGAATTCAGAGACTATGAGCACCTGTTCCAGAAGAGCGTTGCCACCCCCTGCGATCCACAGGGCCCCTTTGCATTCTCGTTCAAGTTCAAAGGGGATACTGAGCTCCCAAAAGGAAGCCCGGTGCACCCCCTGAACCCCAGAGCAAAGGAAGCCCTAGACCTATACGTAAAGGATATATTGGAGCAAGGGATGATAGTTCCCTCGAAGTCTCCTGTGGTGTCTCCCATCCCTCTGGTCCCCAAGTCCAATGGTGAGCTCCACCCCTGTGTGGACTACCGCCACCTAAACGCCATAACGGAAACAGACCCCTACCCCATCCTGCTGATAGCGAGCATCTCACAGATGATCGCTGGGAGTCAAGTGTTCTCTAAGTTAGACCTGGTTAACGCTTTCAACAAAGTGCCAGCTGTACAAGAGCACCAACAGTACACGGCATTCAAGTGCCACCTAGGGGTATATGAATACAAGGTTATGCCGTTTGGACTCAAGAACGCCCCTGCCGTTTTCCAAAGGACCATCGACCATGCCCTGGGAGACTTGATTGGGAGATGCTGCATCGCGTACATGGATGAAATCTTGGTGTTCTCCAAGTCTTGAGATATGCACACAGAGGACGTCAAGAGGATCCTCAGTGCACTGGACAAGGCCAACCTGCGTCTAAAGCCCTCCAAATGCGAGTTTTACAAGGGTTCAGTGTCTTTCCTAGGAAACGTTGTATTTGAAAAGGGGACAGCCATCTGCCCAGACAAGCTGACGGCAGTGAAGAAATGGGCAGCGCCAACAGACAGGACAGGTGTGCGCAGTTTTTTAGGTGTGGTGAATTTCCTAAGGAGATTCACCAAGGACCTCTTGGAAACAGCCATCCCGCTTACCTGGTTGACCAGGCAAGTCCCTTTCAAATGGGGGAGGAAGAAGAGAGGGCGTTCCAGGCTATCAAGGAGGCCCTCCTCACTGCGCCAGTCCTAGTGCACCCAGACGCCGCTTGCCCGTTCATTGTATAGACAGATGCATCAAATTCACCATTGGGTTGGTCCTACTGCAAACAGGGGAGGATGGTTTGGACCACCCAGTATGCTACTTTAGCAGGAAGATGCTGACAGCAGAAACCAACTACCCTTTCCATGACAAGGAACTCATGGCAGTTGTCACGGCATTGGATGAGTGGCAGCATTATCTGCTGTACACGCGCCATCTGTTCACAATCCAAACTGACCACAGGGCCTTGGAATTCCACAAGAGCCCCCATAGGATGAACCAATGACAAGCCCGCAGGCACCTGGAGCTATCTCAGTATGATTTCAAGAAAGAATATAAGCCTGGGGAGAGCAACCTACTCCCAGACCTACTCAGCCGGGACCCAAAAATGACTTTTGCAAAGGAGGAGCTGGATGAGTTCAACATGGCCATGATGCTCCCTCCCCAGCTGTTTTCATTGATACAGGAGGAACGCGCTGACCTAAAAGAGAGAATTCAGACAGCCCAATGATGCACCAAATTTGGAGAAACAGTCAGGAGAGAGCTAGAGGGAGGGGACCCCAGCGAAGGCTACAAGAATTTTAGGAAGGAGGGAGGCCTCATCCTGCACCACGACCGCCTATGGGTCCCAACGCTCAAGCTTCAAACTGAGGTAATGGAGCTATGCCATGACCACCCCTGGCGGGACACCCAGGGGTGGGAAAAATGATCAAGCTAATACACCAAAACTACTCCTGGCCTGGCTTAGCAGGAATGGTGAGAGGGTATACCATGCGCTGCCTTACCTGCGCCCAATCAAAGCCATCCTGAAACAAACCCGCTGGGAAGCTCAAGCCACTGCAGATCGCCTGAATGCCGTGGACCTCCCTGAGTGTGGATTTTATCACCGGGTTCCCTAAATTGGAGGGCTATGATGCAGTCATGGTGGTGGTGGACTAACTAATGAAGTATGCTGAGTTCTTCCCCTGCACCTTTAAGGTCACGGAAAAGGACATGGCCAAAATCTTTGTGAGGGAGGTCTTTGCTTGACATGGACTCCTGGATGAGATCATCTTGGACAGGGGCCCGCAGTTCATCTCCAGGTTTTGGGATCACCTCCTGGAAAATTTAAAAATTAAACCTTGCCGTTCCTCCACCTACCACCCCCAGTTAGATGGCCAGATGGAGAGGGTCAATCAGACCCTGGAACAGTACCTACGGTGCTACCTCACCACATGACATGATCATTGGATCAAGTGGCTGAGGATTGCACAGTTTGCATACAACAACCTGGCGCATTCATTGACTGGGATGTCGCCCTTTTTTGCAAACCACAGGTATCACCCTTGGACAATGGAGGGACATGCAGGGGGAACAAACCCTGTGGCGGATGAGTTAGTGGCTGGAATAAAGGAAAATTTTGAGAATTGAGAGCCAACCTGGAGAAGGCAATGGAGGCTCAGAAGAGGAAGGTGGATGCGCATTGATCAGAGGCTCCACCCCTCAAAGATGGTAACTATGTATTAATAAATGCAAAACACTACACACCCCTGGGAAAGTGTAGGAAGTTTGGACCGGTCAACCTGGGACCCTACAAGGTCATCTGACAGGTGAATGAGGTGGTGTACAAATTGGAATTCCCTGAAGGATTGCACGCACACCCAGTTTTACATGTTTTGCAGCTTAGGAAGTACAAAGGACCCATACCAACAAAACTGGAGCCAGTCCAGTCGGACAACCCAGGGGAGGCAGAATATGAGGTGGAGGAGATTTTAGACACAAAGATCACTCACAAAAAGCGATGGTACTTGGTGAAATAGGCCAGCTACCTGATAGAAGAATCCTCCTGGAAAACAGCTGCTGACTGCACCAACTGTCCCTGGAAGGTAGAGGAATACTGGGGGTGCAGGGGGCTCTCCTCTGAGGGGGGTGATGTGATGGTCAAGGCGCTTCCTAACTGCCACATAGCCCTGACCCCCCCTAAGGCGGGGATCATGGCTAATAGTGTCACACTCGATATACATAAAAGCATAGGGCTCGAGGGTAATGACCCTTGGAAATGGCATTCTGACAAATCAGATGCCACAAAATTGATAAAACCTCGAGGAAAAGGTGGCAAAGGTCAACATAAATAGTGACTGGGCCAATCAGAGGCTGCTAACCCAAATTCTGAGGTCTCATGCATAGAGATTGGCAATGGCAAAGAGCAGCCCAGTGAATCAGGGGCTGCCAAGCTGAATTATGCCAAAAATGGAAGCAGCATGAATCATGGCATTGGGCAGCTCAGCGAATCAGGAGCTTCCAAGCTGAATAACACCAGAAAAGGAAACAATGACATTGGGCAGCTCAACAAATCAGGAGCCACCAAGCCAATTCCACCACTTGTCAAAATTATTGAGAGCCATGGTGAAGGGCAGCCCAGCGAATCAGGGGCTGCTGGGCTGAATTATCCCAAAAATGGGAATAATGGTGATAAGGTCGAGATAAGTTCTGATTTGTCCTCAATGAACAAAAATATATGCAAAAAAGTTTCCATAACACCACGGGTACTTGATGAATGGTCTAGAACGTGCCTAGATGGGAATATCAGAGGCCAAGATTCTCAAAATAGGCCTGCGGATAGCTGCTGCCCGTGGACTCCGCAGGGTCCTATTTCCCCACATTCTCCATTCCCTAATATAAAAACAAACCAAGCAAAGGTGTTAAGACAACTTCGTCTTCTAATATAAACAATAAAATCCTTAAAAATTGAAAATAAAATTTTGAAATTTCAAAATCATTTATTTGAGATTTAAAGGAAAATCATGGATTTTGAGTGAATCAACATGGACCATTCCTCAGAACATGACAAGCTGTCGCCTCTCTGTATGCTCTCTCTGGAGGCCAAACTGCACTCCTCAGTGTGAGCATCATCCTTACAGTGTTCCAAGGATATCTAAATCGCTCAACAAGCCAATAAATGTGGGACCTCACCACAGCAGCCCTCTCTTGCCTATGAGCCCTCACATGGGCCCTCTTGCCCAACTGCTTGGTGGCAATATGGAGAGACCCCGTTTGTCACAGATATAATATATATAGTCATATGTAGAAAGAGAGAAGCTTTATTTATCAAATTTACTAAAAATACCAGAAATGATAAAGATGGTCATACTTGTATAAATATCTTTTCTAAACTCTAATAAAATTTATCTTAATTTAACTTAGAAAGTTTATTACCTAGGATACTATTATATTTATATGTTTTCAGACCTAGGATATTCAAAAATAAATTTTAAGCCTTAAGCTTACATCTTTATCAGACTTTATAATAAATCAGGGTAGAGCTATATAGTAACAACTAAAACCATTATATTTTTCTAACTAACTCTAAAATGCTACACTTTAAAGGATAGTAAAAAGGATATAAAATGCTATTAACAGTATATAGCTTGTAGAACAAGATGTTATCAAATAATACCTTTCAATAAAATTAAACTTGGTTATATATAACATCTAACCCTATATCATACCTTAAATTAATTTTTTACTCTAGTATCTTGGCAATCTTTTAACTATTTGTATTGTATTAAGTGGATAAAAATATTAATTTCTTCAAGTGCCCATATTGAAAAAGAATGTGCTAAAAAGGTAAACTAAAGCCTTTATAGTTTAAAGATTTATAACTCAAGGGAAAGTTGATTTTGTAAAAAAAGTCTAGCATCTACTTACTACAATTTACTATCAACTCATACTTAACCACTTATTGTTGTAATTTAAATTATAATTTTCTGACAAAAATATGAGAAAGAAAAATCAGATTACCTTGATATTTATTATTTAAAAATGTATTACATAAATAAACATTTTAGTCAAAATTGTATAAACTTTGCTTGCAATTTACTTTGCCCCAGTTTGAGCTTAAACGTAACCTAGAGTCAAAAAGCTCATAAGCTTTTTAATTTTTGCTTTAAAATTATTCAAATATAGATAGTCATATAAGCAACTGTAGTTAATATAAACTGGCTAGTTTAGAATTTGCATCAAATATGCATAAGACCAACCCAAGTGTTGAATTATTTAAAACTAAGACCCAAGTCCAATTGGAAACTAGCTAACTTAAAAAAGCAAGGATAGAATATTTAATAAATATACCTGAACTAAATTTAAAGCTTTTTTTCAAATAAGCACCAAAAAGATGATCAAGTTGTTAATTAAATCTTCCTATTGATCCCATTAAACATTAGAAACTTTCAAATGCTAAGAAAATTGCCCTTTAAATAAAAATGTCAATTAAAAAATCCAAAGGAATTAAGTATTTATATTAAATTACCAAAAATGAACTAGGGGATTAAAAGAAAAGACAGGGTATTAGTTGAATCTCTTTACTCCAAATAACCATTAAGCCTTAAAGAGGACAAAGATTTGGAAGGGAGAAATTGTTAGTACCAGGAAAGGCATTTGGGCAGCATATTTTTAGGAAGTATCTCAGACTTTAGCTAGTTCAATGATCTTTCACACACTTGGCAACTCGAACGAGAACCTTTACCTGGTCAGCTACATCTTTGAGGAGGCCAAGCATACGGTGATTGGCACTAGAAAAGTCAACACTATGCCTTTCGAGCCCTTGATCTTCACAAAACTTTCTAACATGAACCAAAAGGCGGCGAAAGTGGGGACGAGGGACTCTAGGGAACAAATGGTGGAGAACCTGAAAATGAAGCCCACCGTGAAACCAATCAAGCCACTCTGGGCACTCAATATCTATGGAGGTACGCAACTGGCGAAGAATGAATGAATCATCATCTCCAACGGATTCGATCGGCATAAACGAATGGCTCATCAATAATTGAAGGTGAAGAATAGCTTGAGGCAAGTGTGTAAATAGAATAAAGGTAACCCGGCAGGCCCAATTAGGGAAAGTGCTCAACAAGCAAGGGTACCAAACGAAAAACAAAGCTGTACAAACAAACTCAAGCCGTTTCATGGGACAAGGTCTTGTGGCCATGTGAATAAAGCCTTGGATATAAAGATTGAATCTGGCAAACATTAAAATAAAATAAAACGTATAATGTTGGATGGAGATAAAAAACCTAGAGGCTTCGTCAAAAGTCATCTCGCGGCCATAGTACTTGGAGTACAAAGAGTTAAAAAACTTTGTAGAGTATGCAAGAAAGGGCATGTGCTGAATATCAGGGTCGCACTCAGGATCGTTTGTAATAATATGATGCATATTATGATTATGTTTCCACCAACCAACACAGGTACCACTACATAAGTTACTTATGATGACTGCAACGATATAGTCAAACTTGGCGTCGAATGTGACATATCGATGTGCAAGATCATGAACTAAAAAGGCGCCTTGCTGCCACATAACCGTCAGAAACAGAGCCGAAAGTATGAAATTCAGTATATTTCGAGGACCAAACAAGGCTAACGAAATAGACATGATGAACAGAGTTAGACACTTGAACCCTTCTTTGAAGAAAAACCGGTGGTTTGGTTCATAAATACCTTCCGCGATAAGGGTCTTTTCTAAGTTATAGTAAGCCTCAGAAAGCCTGATTTTCCTCAATAGTTGTGAACGTTTGACAGAATCTAGGCCATCAAAATTTTCAAAATATTCACCAATGTAATAAAAAGGAAGCTTATTAGTAAGAATAGAGCTGTGATGCATCGCCCGCATCACTTCAGTAACATCTGTGCCTTCAAGAGCTCTGATGAGATGCTCACCTCCAGGGTGATAATTAAGAAACTTCTTCACATTGTAAACCTTATTGTCAAATATTAAGATTACTTCGCCTTCTTTAATTAAGCGTTGCACAGCTTCTTGATCAAAAGTATACACGGTAAGCGGGGCCACAACAACTTCGGGGGGCATCTTATTAAGCAAAAATTATGAGGAGCAAGTATAGCAAAGTGACATGTGTAGTATCAGATATCTTGGATTAAATGGATTTATTTATAGACCTATTAATCAGTTGAGTTTCCATTAGCCAAAATATGTGGAAACTAAATCCCACATAGCGGAGTGAAAAAATTCAAAAAGATGTTCTATCACTATCAAATGAAACGCTACCTTGAACAAACATAAATACTTTGGCTTTTAGATAGAATTATATTTACTTTATGAAGTAAAATGCTATACGAATTACAAGCATATTGATTGGTCTAGCAAGTAGATTATAATCAGTTTAGGTGAGTCACGTTTCAAATTGCCATCCGCGTTCAATTTCCACTTCATTTAAACTCTTTGAAACTGACATTAATCCGATTCGTTTTAAACTATTTGATCTTGACGAAAATTACTTCGTTTTAAACTATTTGATCTTGACGAAAATTACTTCGTTTTAAACTATTTGATCCTGACAATAATTTATCAGCTTATATCTCAACGATCTGAAATTAACCCTTTCACTGATTTCAAAAAAACCTTTATTTTTTTAGCCCTTAAAGTTAGAAAACATTTCTTACCCAATATTTATACTTTTTATAATTATTTTGGTCCTTTTCTGTAACATAAGTATTTAGTAAATTTTGAAATAAAAAACTTTATTATGCGTGGTGGCCCCCTTTTTGGGTTGGGCATCACTAGTGCTAAAAACATAAACTATTTTTTGGAGTGGATATCAATAGCGGTGTGGTTCCTGCTTCACTCTGGGTCAGGTTTTGATTGAAACAGATTTGAAACCAGAATATACTAAAAAAATTGGTGTGGTATATTTGTCCCAAAGTTGACCTGCCTCATTTACTTTTTTAAGTAATATACTTGCTTTATCAATAAAGATGATAAAGGAGAATAAGTGCCATATAAAGTATTTTATAATTAAAGTAGATTTTAACACAAGACAATAGAATCAATGTGTAAACTTTGATCATTATCTACTAGTTTCAGAAAACTCTTTTTCTTATTTTTAAATTTAAATAATTTTGAGGTTAACTGATCACATATTTAAATTTATTCAAGGCATTCCAGCCAGGGGATGGATATTACCAATTCAAAGCAGTAAAGTTCAAAAATAAATGGGTGACAAGATAGAATAAAATAAAACCTCCAACCAGGTAGGGAGTGGAGTGCTGCTAACCCACAATGGCAGAGGGGGAGGGAGGGTCAGGTAGCTCTTCATCAGGTGCAGGCTTTGTATCAGATGTGTATTTGTTATAGAAGCGTGAAAAAGCTGAGAACAGGGGTGTTGGGGCATCAGTGCAGTGGGGTTGGACAAGTGTGAGATAATGTTACTTACCTCAAGATCAGCCTGGAAGACAGCCTTGATTAATTCTGCAATATGATGTTCAGCTTGAAGGCAGGCATATGTGAGTTGAGCCAAACTGGCTATATTTTTATGGGTAACTTTAGAAGTTGGGTCAAATGCTGCTAGTTTTGCAACATGAATGACAGTGGCAGTGGCATCACTGGCTAATTTGATGATTTTCTCTCATGCTACTTCAAAGAAATCAGGGGGAAGTCAATTCTGCTGTAAGGAGAGCATCTATAACTCTCCTGTTCCCAGTGTGGTAGCGCATGGAACACAGGGACAACACCAGGAAACTAGTCATTAGTAATAATGATAGTATAGCCCTGCAGAAGATGCTTGAGCTATAATAACTTAGGGCAAAAGTGTTTGACATTAGATAAAGGAACCATGACAAGACTAACAACCAAGCTGGAGTGAATCCCATATGGGGGTTCATACCCAGTAATTGTTCTGAGCTAGAATGTATAGGTGGCCCAGGATGGAGGGAACCTAGGTGGCCCAACAGTGCACCAAAGGATAAGGTTACAGTTGTTAAAATTAGATGCCTAACATTGTGTGAGACCTACTCAAAAAGAGGTCCATGCTGTCATGGAATCTGCTAATTAGAGTAAGACCGGGCTTCCAACCTAGGTGTGTAACAACCCAGTGGAAGGCCCAGAATGCCAAGGGCATAGCAGTTCTTAGTAAATGCAGTGTGGATCCCCTATTGTTCTGGTGAGGGAAATAAAGGTTAATAAACATACCAAAGGCCCCCATAACAAACCAAATGGCTGAAATGGGGGCAACCGCAGGTCTTGCTGGGGGATTCCCCAAGGGTGGAGGAGGCAAAGAGGACAGCCAATCCTCTTGGGTTTGCAGTTGTTGACCTTTGGAGTTAGCTTTCCACCCATTTTGGACTGTTTCATCATTTAAAAATTTTTGAAATCATAGAAATTTTCAAAATTTCTAAAATAATAATCAGGTTTGTGAATCTAATCAAATTGAATCACTCTGACCCCCGGGAGGCCTTGGGCCTAGTCTTGCACCCCTTGGGAGTCCTCAGATTGGGTAGGAAGGTTGGGTGCATTGCCAGTGCAGTGGATCAATTTTAACATCAAATTTGGGTCAGAATGACCCTCAGCAAAATGGCCCAGATTATTTGGCGCCTGGTTTCCACCTTGTGATTATGTGAACAGCAAATCCCCACTGTAATGATCAGAAATGTACCAGTTTCCAATCGCCATCTTACCTTAGGTTTGACACAATTCACGCTGAATGTCCAGTGTGAGCTGGACTCTCGAGGTAGTAAACCTCAGAATTAGGGAAATTTGAAGCGAGAAAAAGATGAAATAGGCAAGTGAGGTTGCAAACCCTGGAATTAACCTTATTTTATTTATTATTGAATAAAAAGTCGCTGATGAACAGGATCCCGATAATCTGATGCTGTGAACACACCAAGGAAAATACAGGATATTTGAGGAAGATCAAACCCAAAAACTCAAGTTTTTGTTGATGCGACAAAAACTTGTTGTGCACGGATCATCAGGTAAGATAAGGTAAGGGCGGCCCCAAGGCCACCAGAGAAAGAGAGAATTCTGAACAAAGTTTGGAATTGCATGGGCTCGACCTTAAAGGTCACCCTTCTGGGGCCTCACCCAAACCAATGATTAGGCTCTTGCGAGCCTAATCAATAATTCAGGAGAGGCACAACCCAGCGCCTGAACCCAACAAACACCAAAAATCTTTTTAAACGAATAAATTCAGATTTGGAAAATCTGAACCCAAATTGAAATGCAATGAATGGCTTATTACTGTTTGTTACACCCACCTCCATGTGGAGAACCGCGATTAGCAGACATGGCCTCACTTTACCCAAATTGCACCAAATTACTATAGAATCGGCGATGCAAATTGGGCTGATTTCTCCAGCTAATCCACGGAGTATGAGGCATTCCAAAGTGGGTCCACCGGGTGCCAAATGGAAACCTGATTGAGATGAGTTTGGGGGATCTGATGACTCTCCTGAAGCGGCGGATAGGCATCAAAGGCTGGTGGTGAGTTCTTGGATTGAAATCCCCACTCAGTGGGTCACTGTATTGACAATTTGGAGAGCCCACTCTATGACCATCAGCCCTAGAATGCAGAAAGCTGCGTACTTTTCTGAGTTAATCAAAAGTATTGTGAATAAATGGCGGAGCTTGCAGAGTGGGCTTTGGGTGAAAAAGCTTTATTAAACTTAGGGTAAAGAAAGGACCAACAACCATTTTTTACAGAGATAGTTGTCTTATATATGGGAAAAGGGAAAAAGGGGCCTTGAAATATGATTTCTTTGGCAGCGATGGCTGATGTACACAAGGGTACTCCATTGGGGTTCAGGGCCTCATCATCCACTTACGCATAGGTCACCAAAGCTTTGGCAATGTAAGCATTGGATCTGCCAGGGAGGGACCCTCACTGATCCAAACATAAGTGGATTAACCCGGATGGAAGGTGCAGCCAAATTGGGTCCCCCAAGGCTGATTTCAATAAATTTTTCAAGATTTTTTAAAATTTCCCAGAAGTAGATTTCTGACTCAGATTGGCTTTCCTGGACCCAAAAATTTTGGATTTCGTGTCCCAAACCCAGTTTCCTGACTCAGGAGCCCTTTTTGAATTTTGGGGCTCATTTTCTTATAGCCTAAAGACATAAA